>JABEZY010274015.1:0-13822 GCA_013467495.1 Gossypium gossypioides
CATCCAATCAATCGGTAAATCATAAAAATTAATCACAATAAACTTTTCTATCTCAAATTCATGGTTTCAAAACCACTATTCCATTTGGGCCGTATTTCGGGATGTTACAGCTTGGCCCTATTCTAGATCGTCTGACTTATTGTTTTAAGTCACACGACCGGTGCTAGGCCGTGTGTGAAAAGAAGCTGCGCTGCATGGGTCAACCCCCAGGCCGTGTGAATCCATAAGAGTGTGTGGGCCAAGAACCAAATTTTTTCCCTAGGGCCGTGAACGTCGTTCAAATCTAACGTAGGCCTACCATAGGGTCTGTAGGAACTTATTTAGGCAATGAAATTCATTATCTGGTGATTTGTTATTGAATAATCTATTATTAACACACATATATATATTGATTTGAAATCTAATAAGTGAGTGCGACAACACTACATGAGTATGATCTGAACTTGTATCGTTGTATGTGCGTATCTGATATATGTTAAATACGCATCTGCATTGGGTTGGGTTTGTGTAAATGAGGAAGTGTGGGAATTTAATAATTTGTCGATTTTAGTGGCCAAGCCACAAGCATATATTTGATTTTGGCGATTTATCGAATTATGAACTAGCAGCTAGTCTGCAATATTTTTGAAACATGTTGTATCGATACTAAGTGGTGTGTAGGGCTGGATAGGTACTTGATACCCTATATGGTGTGTTAGGATGGTCGGAGATGGTGTGTAGCGGATGGGAGTAGGAATCTACATTTGTACCTAATCTATTTTGCATCTGTATCTAATCTATTCTACAACTATATTGGATATCATTTATTTTCGACTCTATATTCGCATTTGGAAATTTTCTGAATAAAGAGGAATTGAACACCTAATTGATATATATAACTCTATTTGATTGCATACTTAAATTACACACACTGAGTTAAACTCATCTAGTTTGTATGTTTGGATTTTAGGTAACCCATAGACTTGATTGGGTCAGCATGTCGAGAGCTCGGTCATTCTGTTTAATTATCTTATTATATTATTAAACTTCTCATCGTTATTTCTTTCTAAGACTACTGTTTTTAACGACTGGATTACTTAATTATTTATAATCCCTTATATGGTTTCGAATCGTTTAAACTTATTATTAAAAGTTAGATTTTCCAAAAATGGTTAATGTAGCTCTCCAGACCTGGCCATAACTTCTAGGCCGGGGTTGGGGTGTTACAGGAATAATAAATTTTGCACAGAATGAAAAACAAAAAAGTACAAGAATGGAAAGAATGAAAAACAACAAGGTAAAAGATGTCATCAAGGTTGTTTCATTGAAGTATTTTAAAGCTAAAGGACAGTACATGAAATTTGATAATTAATGAAACAACTTGGTAACGAAAACCAACCATAACAAGGTTATATTCTCATGCACTTGATGTTGGAAACCTAACAAAATTAAAAGTTCTACAATATCCAAACAAAAGTTCTACAATATCTATATATCAAGCAAAATAGCAGTTGAAATTAGCACCCAACGACAGCAGCAGAACATTAAAAACAACAGTAAAAGAATACTAAAACAACACCCAAAATAGTACCAAAATAACTTGCAAAATGTAATCAACCATTCAAAATATCTATATATCAAGCAATCAACATATTTGATTTTACAAGAAGCTATAAATTCTAAGGTAAATTATATACCTAAAAAGGAATCAAAGAATCATCGTCCTCATCATCCTCATCGTGATCGTCATTCTCATCATTGTTGCAATCAATTTCTAATATAAAATAAGAATAAATAGTTAGATAATCAAATTGATAAAATGTTATAAAACTATAAAAATAAGTCGAGAATAATAATTACCCGTTGAAAATCCTTTACGCATCCAATCATCCAAGCAAACAACGGCTTGAATTGTTTTTGGTTTAAGGGAACTCCCCAAAGATATGATAACTTTCTTCCCTATGCTAAAAGCCAACTCAGAAGCTATAGTCGATATTGGAATTGGCAAAAGATCATGAGTTAAAAATGAAAGCTCACGATATCGAATTGAACTTTTGTTCCAATAATCTAGTACATCTATTTGGCTATTCAACTCAAGCACTAGTTCTTCCAAATAAATGTCCAACTGTGACCTTTCACTCTTAGTACTTGATTCACTTAAATATTGTTTATAATCATTACTCTCATCATAATCTGTTCCCAAATCAACCCTATTAACATTGAGTTGATGAAAACTAGAATCAATAGGATCATTATCCAAAACATTGGAACTTCAGGCCAAAGAGGAAGATGTGGATTTGGAGTTCTTAACACACTCATCAAAAAAGAGTTTAAGATTGCTAAGAATGGTTTGCACAAAGTGTGAAGCATGAACACGTAGATTGTAGTAAAGCAATATTCAACATAATTTAACTTGTAACGAGGATCTAAAATTACAGCACATGACAATATCAAATAATACTCAGCCCAATATTTATTAAATTTATCTTGTATTTGCATAACCATTGGAGTTAAAAATAAATGAGGACCTTTAATTGTATCAATTAACACTTTGTGAACCTTCCAAACCCCTCTAAAATAAAGGTTAGCCGTTGGATAATTAGAACCAGAAAAACCACAAGGCGCGTCATAAAAGACTTTAAAAAATTTACAAAAAATAGCAACATTTCTCCACTACTCATTAGAAAATGCAAATATTTGATAATCTTTATCCCGTTGGCCCCAATAATCTAACACATCTTTATAGTAAAGAGCATATTCAAGCATCAAATAAGTAGAATTCCATCACACACACACACACACACACATCTTGACGTAACTTTTTGGTCATATTCAAATGAAAGCTTTTGTCGGCCACATCATAAAATTATTTCCTATGAATTCTTGAATTTTTTATGTACTTGATTCCATTTCAAATCTAATCAACAACATCATCAGCAAGTTCCAAACTAGCTTTAACTATATGATTCAATATATGTGCACAACATCTAACTTGAAAAAAAGCACCAACACATAAAAGAGCTCGGTTCGTACAAAAACGGTGTTTTAGACAAGAAACCATAGCATCGTTATAAGAAGTATTATCTAAAGTGATGCTAAAAATTTTCTTGTCTATACCCCACTGAGATAAACATAAAATAAGTTCATCCGCTATATTCAAACCCTCATATCGAGGAGATAAAACTCTAAGCCTTATGATTCTTTTTTGTAGCTTCCAATCTTTGTCAACCCAATGAGTAGTAATGCAAATGTATTCATCATTAGTATGCTCAGAGTTCCAAGTATCAGAAGTTAGACAAATTAAACTAGGTGTTTTAGTCAACTCTTCTTTAACATGATCTCTCTTTCTTTTGCATAATACATTAGGACATCCCTAGTAGTTGTTTGTCTACTTATATTTTTAAAATTAGGATTAGCAACACTCATCATGTATCTAAATCCTGCTTCTTCAACTGTCCTAATTGAATGCTTGCCACACACAAGAAACGTAGAAATAACTCGACGACACTCATTAGCATCAAACTTGTAGCTTTTTATAGATGAACCACCTCCTAGGGATGGTTGAGTGCCTATGGCTTATTGACTGATGTCCTGAGTAATTTTTTTCAAACAGTTATTTAGATGATGTCTTAAATGGGAGGTTCAGCTATAAGATTTAGCAGAAAAGATACTCTTACAGTGATTACATTATGCCTTCAACTCGTCTTTGTTCTCACATTCAAGCTTTGTCATCTCACCCCACACCATTGAATTAGTAGACTTTTGACATTTGAAAACACATTTATATTCATTAAATCCATCATCCACATGTATTTGAGTGTTCGAACTAGCCATTGTCATAAAAATTGAAGTCTTGAAATCGTAAAAACTCAGTTAATATATAAAAAAATAAAAAAAGAAGTTGTTCTAATTGTATGGTGGTGTCACCAAACTTAGCCACAACACCACACTCTTCACAAATTAAAGATGGATTTTTTTCGAGATAATTAGTATCGTATCTTTGGATGTTCTATTTTTATTCTAATACATATAGGTGTTGATACCAATATGTTTCAATCTATTTCAAAGCGAAAAGAGAAAAGAATAATGAAGTTAATATGAAAGCAAAATCGAAACATCGTTGTAAAAATTTATTCCACTCATTGCGTGAGTAGCCTATTCAATAGGAGGGACACTATTAGGTTGTAATAACCTCTTACAATAAACCAAACAAAGTTGAATAAAATTACGTGACATGATTTGAGTGAAAGTGATATATACATATATCATTCTCATTTATTAGGTATTTCACACATTGTATTAATTAAGTGGGATTCTTATGATAGAAAGAAATGCCATTTTCTTAAATATTTCAAATAAAATGAAAACTGAATTTCGTAATTTTTCAAGGACTTTAAAAATTAATAAGGAGACACCACAAATTGTAAACATGGTGTTCGATGAAATGCCTCAATTATGACATTGTAAAAATGGTTCATGTCTACATTTCACTGCAAAAATATGATGCAATCAGAAATAAATATGTACCATGGACTCTAAGCAAAGAAAGATCTAAAATCAAACATAAAACAAAATGAAGAAACAAGCTGTAATAAAAGGAAACTAGTTCATTTTAAACTGTTTGTAAACTTATGTTGGACTGAAAGTTCCAACCTTAGTTTCCAGTTTTCAGCTAAGAAATTATTCTAAAGCAAACCAAACACAACAAAGTCATAACAATCCTACAACAACCATTGGAACCGTTTTCCAGTTGGAAACTTATTCAACAAATTTAAAATTTAGTCTATAGTAGCTATCAGTAGTTGATTGTTGCTACAGTAGCTATTGTAACTTAAAATAATAAAAATGATTGATGCCATGATGTGGCATTTTGGAGTATTTTTAGTTCTAATTCCGTAATTTGTGTACACTTCCTCTAGATATTTACAGGAAAGGTTATTGTGGTCTCATTCCTATAATAATCTTACAAGTAGCTAAGCTCGAAAATTTTCAAATAAAAAGTTAAAATATTCCACAGGTCCCTATACTCTTCACAAACTTAAAATTTAATACTTTTACTTTTTAGATTTTAGATTTTAAATTTAATTATTAACACTATTTTTAAATAAAATTAGTTGGTATAACATTTTGAAATAAAAAAAATCGGTAATAATGTAATTGAAAAAATGATGTTGTAGTGGAGTAGAATCTAACAAAATAATTTTAACAGAATTTTAAAATCTAAAAAGTAGAAAAACTAAATTCTTAAGTATAAAAATAGAATAAGAGTAGAAGAATTTATAACGAGAAAAAATCAAATGCCATAAATTCATACATCATTAATGACTAAAATATACAACAAACATATGTGTAGATCTCTGATGAATGGACAAGCAATTCGACTAAAACACAAAAAGAAAAGGACAAGCAAATACAATATAACCTAAAAAGAAAGCCCATCGATTTCATAGATCACATTGGAAAATGTTAATTGATTAAGGTATAATGACAAATATAATTTTAATTCAAATATTCAACAAATTTGAAATTTTGATTGTGAAAATTACCTATTTGTTTGTGTAAGGGAAGGATTATAACCCGTACAAAGCGGTTTATAAAGAACTAATGGGGAATAAATTTAACTAAAACATTGGCATTAGCAGCAAGGAATAGTTTTTATTTATGTATCAATTTTCAAAAACTAACTATTTGCTTTGAAATTTGCAGAAAGGGAAGAAAATTTAAAGGCACCAAACAATTTGAAATGATAGTTTGCTCACTTTATTATTGTTTGAGAGAAACTGTTCTGCAAAGAATCAAGTGACCTGCAGGAAAAATTGGCATCATTAATAGTCAAATGAATATGATAGTTATTTAGTAGTATAATAAACAAGGATTATTGAATACAAATGCAAACAATACAATCCCAACAAATAAATAATGAAACTTCAATACACAATAAAAGGAAAACAGTGTTCAAACATTATTGAAGATAATGTTATATATAATCTACGAAATAGTAAAGATTATTGGTGGTAAAATTATTGTTATTCTACGTATGTTTTTGTGTGATAGTAGATTATTTTTATTCTACCAAGAAAAATAGGATCATTTTATAAGCAAATTTTTTTAATAACTACCAACTAGTTGCTATGTCTTTGTGCGATGAGATTGAAGGTTGAATGTTGGAGACAAATGAGCAACAACGTTGGAGGTCTCTAAGCTGGGTGGGGATGTCGTCTCTATGAATGGGTGAGTAGGGGAATTGAGGTTGCAGAAGGCAAAGAAGCTTAAAGCAGCAGGAATGACCGGCGACTAGCAAAGAAGTGGAAACTAGCAAAAGATAAAGAAGCAACAATGGTGATAGTGGCGAAGAAACAAGCGAAAAGAAGCAAAATAAAGAGAAACAGCAATGGTGGCAACAAAAAAGAAGTAAGAAGCAATGAAAAAATTAGGGATTAGGGATTAGGGATTAATGGGAAATTGGGATTGGAAAGGGAAAGGAGAATATCGAAATTGGAAAGGGAAATAGGGAACAAGAGTAAAAATTTAGGGTTAACAAAATCGAGTCAACCTTGGGCTAAAAAATCATTTCCTGAAGCCCAGCCCATTTTTAAAACGGGCCTCATTCTTAAACCTAAGCCCATTTTTCGAGCCTATATTTTTGCCCAAACCCTTCCATATTTCAGACAGGCCTTCGGGCCGGATCGGGTGGCTCGAACCATGGACAGGTCTAGGGGTAATATATCCTCAAACGTTTGGGATGCTCATGAACTCTTCATTTCAATGTTTTAGAAAACGGTAAATTCTACTATTGAGTCCTTGTACTTTACAAAAGTTGTGGATTTAGTCCTTATACATCAATTTGATTAATTTTAGTCCATGTAGTTTTCAAATTTTAAAATTTCAGTCCTCACCAAATGGTAACTATTAAATTGTCCTTATAAATCAATTTTATCAAATTTAGTCCATGTAGTTTTAAAATTTTAAAATTTCAATCTTCACCAAATGGTAACTGTTACATTTATTAAGTTAAGTTCTACTATTTCCAAAATCTAATGCATCAAACATATTATGATTTATGTTATGCCATGTCAGCTTATTATTTTCATATATTACTCACTACATATCTAGTTAATGGGTTGACAACTATCATTTGCGTCAAGATTTAATTTTCAAAATTCGAAAGCTATAGGGACTTAGAATGACCAAATTGAAGAATATGAATCAAATCTACAATTTTACACATAGTACAAGACTAGTAATTGAATTCACCCAAACAAACTTAATTGCTTCTGTTTGGGTCATCACTAAAATTTTAAAATTCAAAATGTATAGGGACTAAAATTAACCATTTTGAAAAGTACAAGGACTAGCTCCATAAGTTTTACAAAATATAAGGACTAGTAGAAGAATTTAACCTTTAGAAAAGCATGGACATACTAGTATTAAACTTTGCTTGGTAGAGTGAAAGAAAACTAAAAAGATGGAAAATTGAAGGGTGGAAAAATAGAAAGATGAAAAATATAACTGTTCTTTTCATAATTGTGCTTGGTAGGAAAGATGAAAAAATTAAAACAAAAAATTATTTACCTCCATTGATTAGTAAAGTTAAAAAATAAAAGGAAAGGAAATAATTTATTTGAAAAATACATAATTTTGAACTAAAATACACCAACTTTTATTTTTTTCTCTTCTCATAATTATAATTTGGAAGGATTCGTTTTCATACATTTGGATGGAAAATGATCATCTCTCCTATTTTGTTAGCTCTCACTTTCTTCCCTATTAAGCACCCTCCAAATTTATTTTCTTTCTATCTTTCCATTCCCTCCTTTTATCCCTTTACTTTTCCACCCAATCAAGCACACCCAACCAAGTGCCCCTTTCGATTTGTTGCTAGTTGGTTTGCTACTCAGGCGATTTTCTAATTTTCCACGTGTCTCCAAGGATAGGGGTGTAATAGTACCCGCCTTCAAGTCGAGAGGATGAGGGTTATAAAGTGGCCCTTCTCGAGATGCCTTGTGTTGTTGTCCTCTTCCATTAGCAGCTTTCAGTAGATGGTGGTCTTGTTTAACAATGAAATGTTATGACAAAAACTTTTGAGATTTTGTCATAAATGTATTCTGAGGACTACTACCTAGGGAATCATGATAATGATGAATATCAACCCTTTCAGATATGTGGTGGGTTAACATTAATTGTTCTTCAAAATTGGCATTTTGAGAAATGACCTTATATATTCTTTAGGTTTTCTTTTTCGGAGTTATTTTTGTCTTTCTCATTTTGAAATTTCTACAACTATTTTTGCTGGTCTTTTCGATTTTGGTTGAGTTCTTCAACAATTTCTGTTTTTGAGGAGTATTTATACTTCGATTCATCTTAATGCTTTTGTTCATGTTACTATGAGGGTCATTTTATCATCTTTTTTGAAGAAATGGCTAGAGGGATTATAATACCTAATCGGACTCAAGGTCGAGATGGTCTCTATTGTGGAAATGATCCACTAAGAGAGGTGGTAAGAAAGTAGAGGATTATCATGAAGAAGTCTGAAATGAGGGATGATGAACTTGTTGTTAGTCTCAACTATCCGTTCACTACAACTTATTAGAAGATGAAAAACTTATTGATGTGTCGTAGGTTACTTGCAAAACATCATAAGTATAAATTCAACATCCCGGAAGGGTCGCATCATCTTAGTAAGGTGTTTGGCCCTGACTTTACTGGCGGGGCCCACCCGATTCTTCCTATCATTGTTCCTACTTGAAGCGGACTTCACTATACCCCTTCTAGACTTTATTTGAGATGTCCTTTAGGACTTTAATGTCACGTCTGGTCAGTTGACAAGTCTTTCCTGGTGGTTATTAGTCAATTGACTTTAATGTATCTCCCGCAATAATTTCAACACCAGTCAATGCACAGTATCTAGAGACTCTATTACTGTCATGTGTTTGTAACCTCTTTTCATGAATGTTGCCAAAGCCAAACCCTTGAGCTCCTAGAAGTGGCCACACTTCCACTCATATAGGTAGATTCCATCAAGAGTGTTCCCATAATTATAATGCTCTAACATATTTATGTTATGGGTTTATTAAGAGTATAATACTCTCATCATTTCCTTATCATTATAGGTATCTAGCACTTTTCCCTTGGGATGATATATTATATATTATTTTATAGTGTTAGCAGTCACATACTGATGATGTAATTTGTCTCATTGAACTCAGCACTTGACGTCATACCAAGCGTTAAGTTGAGTTTCCATCATGGGTGACTCAAATATTATAAGCTTGTACATTATCCCTAAATTTCCAAAATTTCAACATAACTATGTTAATCATATATACCACATGGTGAAATTTTATATTTATTTGTGTCATGAAAATTCAAAAGACTAACATCCCACCATGTCCAATTTACTCATTCTTGCACAAAAGAATGTTATCATGGATACCCTTTCTACTATAGTCAAATTACAGTGATTATTTTATCTTTTCTTATCATGATAATTTCTTATTTGGCTATTTTATTTATTTCTTGATATCCAAGAAATTAATTTCGCAATCACCAAAATATATGAAACCACGTATCATGTCTTTTTTACCAAGTAAGTTGATGTAAAGAGACCTCGAATCCCTTAGTAAAACTAGACAACATATTTTCTATTTGTCATAGCTTCTTTTCAAAGTCGGTATAGGACATTGTAGCTCAACTTTGGGGGGTAATATATCCTCAAACCATTGGGATACTCACGAACTCTTCATTTCAATGTTTTAGAAAAGCTTAAATTCTACTATTGAGTCCTTTTACTTTATAGAAGTTGTGGATTCAGTCCTTATACATCAACTTGATCAAATTTAGTCCATGTAGTTTTCAAATTTTAAAATTCCAGTCCTCACCAAATGGTAACTGTTAAATTTATTAAGTTAAGTTCTGCTATTTCCAAAATTTAATGCATCAAACATATTATCATATGTGTTATGCCATGTCAGCTTATTATTTCCATATATTACTTACTACATATCCAATTAATGGATTGACAACTATCATTTGCGTTACGATTTAAATTTCAAAATTCGAAAGCTATAGGGACTTAGAATGACCAAATTGAAGAATATGGATTAAATATACAATTTTACACAGTACATAACTAGTAATTGAATTCACCCAAACAAATTTAATTGCTTCTGTTTGGGTCATGACTAAAATTTTAAAATTCAAAATGTACAGGAACTAAAATTGACCATTTTGAAAAGTACAGGGACTAGCTCCTTAACTTTTACAAAAAATAGGGACTAATAGAAGAATTTAACCTTTAGAAAAGCATGTATATACTAGTATTAAACTTTGCTTGGTAGAGTGAAAGAAAATTGAAAAGATGGAAAATTAAACGGTGGAAAATTAGAAAGATGAATAATATAACTTTTATTTCCATAAATGTGATTGGTAGGAAAGATGGAAAAATTTTAAAAAAATTATTTCCCTCCATTATTTAGTAAAGTTACAAATAAAAGGAAAGGAAATAATTTATTTGAAAAATACATAATTTTGAACTAAAATACACCAACTCTCTTTTTTTTCTCTTCTCATAATTATAATTTGGAAGGATTTGTTTTCAAGCATTAGGATGGAAAATGATCATTTCTCCTATTTTCTTTGCTCTCACTTTCTTCCCTATTAAGCACCCTCTAAGTTTATTTTCTTTTTACTTTTCCATTCTCTCCTTCCATCTCTCTACTTTTTCACCCAACCAAGCACACCCAACCTAGTGCTCCTTTCGGTTAATTGCTAGTAGGTTTGCCACTCAGGCAATTTTCCAATTTGCCACGTGTCTCCACACGAATAAGGGTGTAACAATATTCCCCCTTTTTAAGTCAAGAGGGGGAAAGGTTATAAAGTGGCCCTTCTCGAGATGCCTTATGTTGTTGTCCTCTTCCATTAGCAACTTTCAATGGATGGTGGTCTTGTTTAACAATGAAAAGTTGTGACAAAAAGTTTGAGATTTTTTCATAAATGTATTTTGAGGACTGCTTCTTGGGGAATCGTGATAATGATGAACATCAGCCTTTTCAAACATATGGTGAGTTACCATTATTTATTCTTCAAAATGGGCATTTTGAGAACTGACCTTATATATTCTTCAGGTTTTCTTAGTTGGAGTTACTTTTGTATCTTTCATTTTGAAATTTCTACAACTATTTTTTCCATATTTTTTTTTGTTTTGGTTGAGTTCTTCAGCAATTTCTGCTTTTGAGGAGTATTTATACTTCGATTCATCTTACAGCTCTTGTTCCTGTTGCTATTAGGGTCATTTTTATCATCTTTTTTGAAGAAATGGCTAGAGGGATTATAATACCTGATCGGACTCAAGGTCGAGGTGGTCATCGTTGTGGAAATGCTCCACTGAGAGAGGCAGTAAGAGAGCAAAGGATTATCGTGAAGAAGCTCGAAATGAAGGATGATGAACTTGTTGTTAGTCTCAACTATCCGTGCAGTACAACTTATTAGAAGATGAAAAACTTGTTGATGGTTGCTTGCGAAACATCATAAGTATGAATTCAACATCCCGGAGGTGTTTGGCCTTGACTCTACTAGCATGAGGCCTCGGTTCTTCCTATCATTGTTCCTACTTGAAGCGGGCTTCACTATACCCCTTCTAGAGTTTATTCGGGATGTCCTTTATGACTTTAATGTCGCGCCTGGTCAGTTGACAAGTCTTTCCTGGTGGTTATTAGTCAGTTGACTTTAATATATCTCACACAATAATTTCAACACCAGTTAATGCACAGTATCTAGGGACACTATTACGATCATGTGTCTGTAACCTCTTTTCATAAATGTTGTCAAAGTCAAGCCTTTGAGCTCTTAAAAGCGGCCACACTTCTACTCATATAGGTTGATTTCATCTAGAGCGTTCCCAGAATTATAATACTCTAACATATTTATGTTATGGGTTTATTAAGAGTATAATACTCTTATCTTTTGTAACACCCTTAACTCATATCCGTTTTCAGAACAGGGTTAAGAAGCATTACCGAAATTGACAGATCAAATACAGACATTTCATAACATTTAACATTCATATCAAAACCAATCATAATCAATCATATTGTCCCTTATATGAGCCCTCAAGGCCCAAAATATACATTAGAAACAAGTCGGGACTAAACCGGGTACTTAGAAAATATTTTGAAAAAATCAAAATTTTTCTAAGGTACAGGGGTCACACGCCCGTGTGGGCAGGTCGTATGGCTCACACAGTCAAGAGACACACTTGTATCTCAGGCCGTGTGGGCATTCGAAATAGGGCATACGGCCGTGCCCCAGCCCGTCTTCAAATTTGGGTGCTCTCTGACTTGAGTCACACGGCCAAGCCACACGCCCGTGTGCTAGGCCGTGTGAGCATACTGAATTGTATTATTAAGGTGCAGAGGTCACACGGCCAAACCATACTCCTGTGTGATAGGCCGTGTGAACAATTTGAGTATACTGACTTGTACAAATTTTTAAGTTACAGGGGATACACGGCCGTGTCACTTGGCCGTGTGTCACACACGACTGAGACAGACGCCCGTGTGAACGAAAATAGGCTATTTCAAGGTCACATTTCTCACCCATTTTAGAATCAACCTAAACACAACATTTTAACACATCAATAAACCACAATAAAGCAATCAAAATAAGTCAAAATCATGTTTTAAACATAACATATCGTCACATATACCCAAATACCCAAAATTACCTATTTAATTCATCTAACAATTCTACTAAAGTTCACCACAAATTAAATACATACAAACATACATCACTTATACCAATATCACAAATGTGCCCCATTTTCAAACCAATATATATAAGTCGATTATATAAACAAAATATATTTCATAACATTTACACAAGCCAACCTTTGATCAAATCCACACAAACCCTATGCATGCCATATAAATCATATTGAATGTTTCAAAAACTACCGAAATAAGCTGGATAGTGTGACTTGAGTGCTGATTCGATCTCCTAACCTCTCGAAAATCTACAAAGACATTAAACAACACAAGTAAGCTTAATGAAGCTTAGTAAGTTCGACGGATTAAACATAAATCTTACCGAACCTACTATAACAAATCAAACAAACAAAATTATTCATGCAATTTCCCTATCAGTCACAACTTCACTCAATGAATACACTTGTTTCAAATAAATACCAAAAATAATAAAATGTCTTTCAATTTCAGTATATAAATCACCTTACCAAATCCTCCCCAAATCGGAGAACGACTTACGAATAAAAGTACATCGTTTTCAGAAGCTCGAAAGCTGAATAGAAGCTCATGAAAGCTAAACAGAAGCTCATAAGAGCTAAACAGAAACCCATAAGGGTTGAACAGAAGCTCGTAAGAGCTGAACAAAAACTCATAAGAGTTGAACAAAAGCTCGTAAAAGCTGAACAAAAACTCGTATGAGTTAAACAGAAGCTCACAAGAGCTGAACAGATAGTAAAACACAAGAGTTTCCAACATATGCTGAACCTCGGTTTACTTGGGTAATTTTCCATCATTTTCCTCCAATGCCATCATGCGCCACAAAACGACTGTACTCAAATCCTGCATTCCGTTCAATCCAAATAATCAATTCAAAATTATAACTTCAACAATAATTCATTTTCAATAATAGAATAAATATAATACCATTCATCAAATATACATAATTTTTAAAGTTTAACCGTACAAACTTACCTGGATTGATTTGTAATGTTTGCAGAAGTTCAGGGACTATTCCACTATTTTTCCTTTTTCATGAGTATCTACGGAATCTTGATCTAAAATATAAAATTACTCATTCATTAGCATATATTTCAGTTCCAATT
>JABEZY010274018.1:8983-19791 GCA_013467495.1 Gossypium gossypioides
GGTATAAAAGGATAGGTGATTGTCGAGGCAATAAATTTCAATGTATATCTTACCAAGCATCACTCCTCTTTTAATCTGAAAGTTAAACATGCACATTAACCCTACCTTTCGATGATGGCGATATGGCACTATTAAGAACAAGTGGACTAAATTCCTCTAATCCTCACTCAACTTCCGTTGTAATGCCTGTTGGCTCAAACTGTTACTCCACTTTCTAGTGTCAGTGATTGCAATAACACTTTTGTGTTAAGAAACATTCAAACCACAAGATTAAACAATAAAATCAAGATTGAATAAGATAACATTTAACCAAGAAGTCATGTGTAGTTCCATATAAATAGAAAACAGAGAGTAATCAGCAACATTTAGAAAGAAATAAGAAAAAATCGAGTAGAGAATACTATTCATAGATAACTCAACTGAATCTCTTTATTCCCTCTTGTATCGCACTTAAGTCTTATTGTCAGAAGCTAATCTACATCAATTTTCACGTTGGCTCACCCGTGAGAGGCTTAAGCTGCCATAGCCGCAAGCTTCAAGGTAGGATAAAGAAGATGATGGTTAAGAAAAAGCTCTCTTCTCTTTTTTTCTTTTCACGTCAACCTTTTATGTCCTCCTCCAATAGTACAAGTGTCCTTTCCTCAAAATTATTCTTTCATTGTACGTACAGATTGGTTATATCAGACTAGACAGCTCACACATTTTTAGTTCTTATCGGGACAGCTGTCAGGTGCGACGACAATTCTGGACGCAATCTGGAATTAACTCATGCAGCGACATTAATGCAAAAAGATGCAAAATTAAGGATAAAATATGCTAGGATTCACTGATTTATAAAACGCAATTTACTAAACTGAAAATGCTAAAATATATGCTAAGGATAACTAAATAAGAACAATTTAACCAATAAGTAAGGATGAAAACCTATGTTCTCTCTAGTGCTATGAAGGCTAATCCTAATGACCATACTGTATATGGTAAAAGACTAGATCAAATTCAGGGAGATATGCAATCAATGCGAATAGAAGTAAAATAGGTGTAGCCTGAGTGCACCTAAACAACAAATACACTGAAGAAGCTCGAAGATCAAATGAGCCAACTCATGAGCATGATGGAGACATAAAATGAAAGATTGACACGGACATCCTGAGCAACACTAAAAATAATCCTTGGAGAGATGAGAAGGAGCAAGTGGAGGCAATAATGCTTTGTTCAGGTAAAGTACTGAGTAGCCTGAATAACCCTACTAATAAGGAGGATGGAAAGGGTGCCAAGGATCTTCAAGACGAAATCCCTCAAAACAATTATATTAAACCAAAACCAAAAAAGGTAGTTGAGTTGGGAACTGAGCAAAAGCTGAGCAGAACGTAGAACTTGTCCTCACAAAGATACCATTCCCCTCACGGTTAGAGGACAAATGAAAACGGGATGAAGTAGAGTTTTTAACTTTCCTAAACTTATATAAATCACTAAATATTAATTTTCCTCTTGTAGAATTAATTGAAAAAGTTCCTAAGTACGCTAAATATTTAAAAGAAATAATGGTTAGGCATAGGAAAATTAAAATGGGAGAGCAAATTAGTTTAAACGTATCCTGTAGTGCAATCATTACAAGAAATATACCACCAAAATTAAAAGACTTGGGGAGTTTTACAATTCTGATAGAGATAGGGGACATTAATTTTAGTAAGGCCATATGTGACCTAGGAACCAGTATTAATTTAATACCTTTATCAATTTATAAAAAACTCGGGTTAGAGGAGCTCAGAAATACAAATATCACACTATAGTTAGCTGACAAATCTTTATTACAACCGAAAGGGGTACTCGAAGATCTATTGGCTAAAGTGCACAATTTTATCATTTCGGTAGATTTTGTAATTTTAGATTTTGAATAAGACTGTGAGATTCCCATTCTGTTAGGACGACCATTCTTAGCTACATCTGTAACAGCTCATTTTTAGTAAAGTCAGAACAATGGTTTTAGGACCACAAATCCTACGAGTAAATATTTATTTTATTATTATAATGTCTACGGTTTATTAGTAAGGTCGTATAAAAAAATTTTAAGAAATTTTGACATTTGCATGCTTAATTGCGTGAAAATGACTAAATCCTAAAAGGTGCAAAAGTAGAGTTCTAGTAACTAAATGTATCATATAGCTATGAAATTTTAAAGTGAAAGGACTTAGATGGTAATTAGATCATTATTATTAGTGGACATTTATGGACATAAAATGAAGTGATTTTAAGATTAAAAAATAAGGTTAATTTAGTAAATCAATAAATATGTTAATGTAAATTAAGAAAAACAAAAGATATCATATTTAGCTTATCTTCTTCCATCAAAAACTAAAAGAACAAAACTCCATGGAAGCTTGCTAGGCTCGGCCAACTCTCTTAGCTTGCACGTAAGTGGTTTTTTATCTCGTTTTTAATGATTTTTATGTTTTCGGGATCATTGTAGCTTAATCTTGCTAGCCGAGGGACTAATTCGAAAAAATGTTAAATAATTAGGGTTTTTCCATGAACATGTTGATATGATTCATGAAGTTTAATGAAAGATTATGAGTTCTTGTTGTTCAATAAATAAGTTTTGTAAAGTGATTTTTGATGAAATTATCATTTAAGGAATTATTTGTAATAGTAAAATATCATGGTAAAATTGTGAAATGATGATTTGTATGGGTTGAGGTAAGTCCCTAGGTAATTCGGCTAGCATGAAATGTGGATGAAATTGCATAAATTTCCATTTACGAGCTTAAGGACTAAATTGTAAAGAAGTTAAAATATTAGGAGCAAAAGTGTAAATTTGCAAAAGTATGAATTTTGGACTAAATTGAATAGTATGAATATTAAATAGATTGAATTTTCTTATTTAGATCAAGATAAACTTCGTACAGATCTAGATCGAGGAAAAGTTAAAGCCTCGGAGATGACCTTGTTTCAACATCTTTGTTATCGAGGTAAGTTCGTATGTTTAAATAGCGTTGTAATATTATTTTCATATTTACATTATTATGCTGTATATCATGTAAAGAAATGATTAATATCTAATGACGTTATGACAATTATCGAGCCTGTTTGAACTGTAGGAATATATATGATACAAATGACATTTTATTAGGGTTACCATGTTTTAGGTGCTAGTCTTGAATGTCCTACCGATGGCTAAGGTCCTACATTTGTTGTGGATGCTCGTCAGCTTGTGTGAGCGGCATTGTGTAGCTTACATTTTGACTGTCAGCTTGTGTAAGCAGACCCATTTTATGGCACAAGTGAGCAACGATGTAAAGGAAAAGGAAAAGGAATGGTTTCAACCATATGTTTAGCACATTTTGTGTAAGCTTTCTCGTGTATTTGATATTATTCTAAGTGGTCCAACGAGTATGTTAAAGGGAAGGAATAGTAAGTTTCCAATTGACTAAGTTATGAACCTATGGAAAGGTATGAAATGATAATGATCAATGTATGTATATTTATGTTCATGGAAAGTATGAATTCAATGGAACTATGTTCATGTAATCTATCTTACCATGTGATAATTCTATTGAGCTATGTGTTAAAGTACTAAAATGTGTTTTTGATGATGCTTAGGCTTGTGCTAAGCTTATGTTGATTGAATCATGTATAAATTATAAGGTTATGCATTGAAATGGTAAGCTATATTCATGATTTACGAACTTACTAAGCATTATATGCTTATGTAGTTTTCTTTCTTATGTTTTATAGATTATTAGAGCTTGATTGGTTTGGAAGCTCGGGGGAGACTTATCACACTATCCAGCGAATATATCGGTAGTTTTTGATATTTTGATCAATGTTATAATGGCATGTATAGGTGGAGTTATGTTTTAAGTTTAGGTTGAATGCTAAGTGTTAATTTTGGTATGTATATATATGTTGGTTGCTTGGTACCATTTGGAAATGGTTAGTTTGTGTCACTTATGTGAATTTGATGCATGTAAGTAATGGTCCAAATGGTAATATTATATTGACTTGGTATATGGTCAATTATGGTTTGTTTTGGTATGGAATTGAGCTAGATGTGTATAGATGAGATATGGCCCATTACGCATAAGTTTAGGTATATTTGATTCATTGTGATTGAGGTGCCTATATGGCATATTGGTTGGATGGATTATTGGCCTATTGAATTGATCATATTTTACATGTTTTGGTATGTTTTTGGTGCCTTGATCATATATGTAAGTTGCTTGTAGGTACATGTTTGAAGTGGGTGATGGTAATGGCTTGATTTTGGCCAATTTCATGTCCACACGGCCTAAGACACGGGCGTGTGTCTCAGCCGTGTGTGACACACGGCCATGCAACAAATTCATGTGTCCCTTATAGGTTTTAAAGGTTTCAAGTTAGGCAGTTACACGGCCTAGCACACGGCCTAGCACACAGATGTGTGAGGCCATTTCGAGTGTTACACGGCCTAGCACACAGGCGTGTGAACTGGCCGTGTGATCCAACTCAGAGAATTACACGGGAATGTGTACAGGCTAGGACACGGTCGTGTGTCCCTCTTTCGATTGTTACACGGCCTGAGACACATGCGTGTGTCTCAGCCATATGAGTCACATGGCCTGGCCACACGACCATGTGACCTTTGCAATTTAAAATTTTCTAACTTTTTCCTCAATGTTCCAAATGTTTCCAATTTAGTTCCAAATCATTTTCTAAAATGTTTCTAAGGCCTCGAGGGCTTGATTAAGGGGCGAAATGCATGTATATGAATGAATTATGCTATGTTTATATTAATAGTTGGAAATGTATGTTTTTATGTTATGTTTTTACGGTAATGCTTTGAAACCCTATTTCGACAAAGAATACGGGTTAGGGGTGTTACAACATCTAGGTCCACCATTGATTTACAAAAGAATGAATTAATAATGAGAATCAATGGTGAGACTGAAATTTTCAAATTTGGTCACTTGCAGAATGAGGGTAATAAGGAAAGTCTAGGGAAAATGTGTTATGAAATATTTATAAATGTCCTTAAAATTTTGGATCCAGGAAGGATATTTTCTGTAATTGATGCAAGACGAAAGGAAAGTTCTGAGAGTGAGATAAGGGGGCACAGTGGAGTGGCATGACGAACACTAGACAAACAAGGATAGAAAATTGATAAATAATGCAACCATGTACAGACTAACTAAACTGATGGATGAATCTCGTAGTAACACTTGATAATTGACAAACATTCCATTAATTTTGTTGTA
Source organism: Gossypium gossypioides (assembly GCA_013467495.1). Classification (NCBI taxonomy): domain Eukaryota; kingdom Viridiplantae; phylum Streptophyta; class Magnoliopsida; order Malvales; family Malvaceae; genus Gossypium; species Gossypium gossypioides. The sequence continues at coordinate 14,215 of JABEZY010274018.1, forward strand.
AAATTTTTTTTAAAGTTAATTTTTAATACATTTGAATAGGAGTAGGACAAAGTAGATAGACTAGAATTTAAATTATTTTAAAAAAACTATTTCGAAGTAGGACTTGTGTATTGAACACCTTGCAATTTAAGAAAAATGCCCAGAATAGGGTCAGTGTAGCAACAGGGGACCTCTGTGTCACCACACCGAATCCAAACATAAAATTTTTAAAAAATCAGGTCGATGTTGCAACACGGTTGCCCCTATGTCACAATATCGAAGGTACTGACCCAAATCCCAAAATTTCAAAGTGTGTTGCAACATTGCTGCAAAAATTTCAAGGTATGTTGCAACATCGCTGCAAAAATTTACAGGGTTGACCTAAAACACTCTATTAATACAAGTCTTTAAAAATAGGATTTTAATCAAAGTTCAATCATCCTCTTTATCATCCCAATGAGTCGCCCACCTCATTTCCATTGAGGCCTTTCCCTTTCCCGAGCTATCTTGGTGGGAACTCCCACCTGTGGAGGGCGCAGTGCGTGTTGGGCTCCGGATACTAGGCCACTTTGGTGTAGAAAAATGCGACTGAAATGACGCTACATACTCATCTTATGTTCCTGGGTGATTCTGTGCATCCCCTCCATTTTTGGAGTCCTCCCTCTCATTACTTCCTTATTTATTGTGATGGGTTGGTGTTACGTCGGGTGTATAATTTGTTTAAGTGATTCTGGAATATCCTTTTTCTCCTTCCTTCTCTAGTTCCAGTCGATAATTTTCTTCCTTTAGAGCTTAATATATTGGATATACAATGAATCACAAATTATGATTTTTGTGGGCTTCATAAATTGCTCATTTTCGCTCATCCAGAGTCCCACTTTCCGACATAGTGCCATGAAGAAGTGATGAAAGAAAAGTCCATTTTTCGCCCACTTACGTAGCGTTTCATCTCTCGGATGATCCATCTTCCTATGAATACCTATTTTGCTACAAAATGCTATACAAAAGAATATCTTGGAAAGTATAAACATTAGAAACATTTAATGCAGTTACAATTCCAGTACCTATGAATTGCATCCACATCTTTACCACGGGAAACATTATAGCCTTGTTAAAATTCGTTGAGAACCCAGTATCTGGTTTATAGTTCCAAGTTCCCCTACCCTGAGTCAAATATTTTATGACACTCTCCATATCTATATTCTCAAATTTATCCAAATCAATACTATTAAGAAAATCACTTTCATAGTACGAAGCGTTATAAAAATCACATATTTCACTAGGGAATAAGGGAACTTCTACCCCTCGAACTGTGACAGTAGTCACATATACCTTGGTTCCATCTCAAACTATTTGATGTTTAAGAGAAGCATAAATTCATGAACTACAGAAATAACTGCATTTTCATTAGGAGTGATACAGAATCGTTCCCAATAGTGCTATCGAACTAAAGTTCATATTTCTTGGCAATGGACTATAGAGGGCTCGAACCCTCACTCCTGTATGAAAGGTCTCCCTTGTGACTCAAGAAAATATTTTTCAACATTTAAATGATGAACTCTTACAGGGTTCGAAACAATCAAGGTTTCTGAGACCGTAGTTCTTTTGCTCTTATGTGAAGGCATTCTTTAAGCAAAGTTTTTAAAACTGAAGATGAATAGTAATTAATAGAACAGTGAAATAGAATCGAGAATACTTAACCTCAACCTCCTTGAACTCATATGAACTTCCTTTTCGACCTATTGATAACAGCTTCCTCTAGTGTGGTCTTTAGAATTAGGGATGAAGGATTGAAAACCTAGGTTTTTGGTAGAAAGGGGCTTTGGAAATTAGAGGTTTTAGAGAGGTTTTAGAAGAGTTTGGATGTTAAAATTAGGTTAGGCTATTTTAATAGGGTGTTTTTATGTTTAAAATTAGTGTTTTTAAGGTTAAAATCCAAGTATTTTTAAGGTTAAAAAGTCGGATTATGCGATTGGGTCGGGTTGACCTTGCAAAAAATTACAGCAATGTCACGATACAAGTGTTTCGTGTCCTGACATCCCTGGAAGATTGCTCATGTCGCGACACTGGGGTTCGATTTCATGAAACACCTTACAATTTTGAAATTCTAGGAAACTGTTTGCCATGTCGTGACATAGGACAATGGTGTCGCAACATCGATATGATTTTTGTAATTCTTTGCTACTGATCACGGCGTTGCAACATGAAGTGTCTGAGTTGCAATGTTGACCCTGTTTTCCCAAATTTTCGATCTTACTAGCTTTCAAGTGCTCGATAACCCTATCTTTGATCTTCTTGTAATATTTGGTTAGCGAAATATACATTTTTGTATAGCTAGTAAGAGTTTTTACAGAAAAGTGCTAGGTCTTGCTACCGAAGTTGTCCGTCAGCTCAATCAATATACACCGAGGTGCTCCTTGTAAATTGTCTCTATCGATATTGGTCTAACACCCATCGTGCCATTCTATTCATCTATGATTTTCTCTCTCTCTAAGCTTTCCCTTTCGGCCTGCCTTGACCACTAATAATTCTTTTCGCAAATCATAACTATTAATTATTTGTAGGACCATGTAACTACACAACCACTTTCGTTTTTACTTAACATTCTTGCTTTGTAAAAAGGTTGAGAATCGTGTTTCATACTTGTCGCTCATTGTATTTCTATCCATCTAATCAATCAGGAATGGCTTTTCAGGAGTACTTTTTGAGATGATTGGCAAATAGATTAGCAAAGAATTTTGCACTATGTCATTTAGATTCTGTCTCTGCGGACTTTTGAATTCATCCATTCATTTGCAAATAATTCTCTTGAATGGTTCTTGTAAAAATCGAATATTTCGTGGTGCTGTAGCTCAATGCCTATACTCATCAGTTGTCCAGTTTGTTTAAGGCATACTATGCAATCATAAGTCATGTTAATATATATTTCCAATTCTTTTCAGCATCAGGAAAATTCCTAGATCATCAAACTTCTAAGGTGTTAGGTTTAGGACTAAGGACATGCAAAGGATAGTCAATTCATGCTTATCATCTGGAACTATTGGGTTCTCTTTATTTTGCTTTATGTTATACTGCTCTTGTGTTCCAGCGTTATTAGAAGAACTCAAAATTGTTGGAATGATAAGTTCCGTGCTTATCCGATTCTTTTGTTCATTAGCCATTGCCCTTACCAACTCTATACCCTCTATTACTACTATTCTGTTCAATGTATATAGATATTCTTCTATCTATCGGGATAAATAATAGTCTAGGAGTTTCCTTTCCTCACAAGCGTCTATAGTGGCATTCTCTCCTTTGCTCAATTCTAAACTTGACACATCTTGATGCCTTTCTGAGGGTATACTAACGTTATCGTCTAAGGAAAGAGTTGAAGTTCCTCTTTAGAGTAAACTTAATTCTAGCATTAATAATCGTTGGTTCTTCTATATCTCACAGTCTTCATAGACACCCTCTTCATAAATATTGGCATCATAATCTAAGTCTTCGTCTGGCCACATATAATCAAAATTATCCATTCTCTTGTTGACTACTCTCCTTTAGTTACTACGATTGTAGTTTCGATTCATAATGTGCACCAAGGGCTTCCTAAAAAAATAGATAAGTAACAATGAAGTTAGTCAGTTGAATGAATTAGAGATAGTATCTATAACCTAAAAATTTCCTAATTATTCTTTTTGTAGTGCAAAATTAAAATCAAACTAGTGGCGTTGCTTCCTCGGGGCGCCAACAACTTGACCGCCTTCGAACGTACTAACTTCCAAATTGTGAATACTGCAGTAAAAGATATATCAATGAGATGGTATCCGCAAGTATACGGCTCCAGTTGTAATATAGTTACAACGGAGTATGTAAGTACTCCGAGGATTGTACCCAAGGGAGGCTAGTACTAGATCTATTTTAACCTGAACACTGAAAGATCTAATTAGTACTCTAAATAAATTATAGTACAAAAAATAATAAGAGGTTTTTGAGAAATAATAAAATATAATAAATAAATAGAACGCAAGAGATTGAAAAATAGAATAACTCAAATTAGATTATGGTTGATTAGCTCGTTTCGATAATCCCATCAACTATTGCTCCGGGTTCCTCGTCAATCAACTAGTCACTGTCCCAAAAAGTTCTTTCGATCTTCCACTTAAATAACAAGTCGTCAAAGACTACTTATCTTCCGACCTCACAGTCCAGACCGACTTGGGGTGAAGGTATTCACTGATAGGCCATACCAATTTTGGGTTAATTCCTTCCTTGATGACTTCCTAAGGTTGTCACGCTTAGGGTTTAGATTCTTCTTTTCCCAAACAGCTAATCCGTTCAGTAACCTACAAAACAGTTAACAGATCATACCTCCACTGGCTAATCCCTCATAGAAGGATTAGTTCCTCATGGTTTTCATGAAAAATATAGAACATAATAAATAAATTAAAGTATAGAGTTTAAGAAAATGCCTTATTTGTATTAAGAATTAAGTGAACCCACAAGTTTGATCATTTCCACAAATCGGCTATCTTGATATAGAATAAGGAATAACTGAAAATAAATTTAAAACCTAACAAAAAAGAAAAACTTAAACTCAAAGAAGAATTCTAAGCTAAGTAAATGGGGTCCATAACATGTGACAAAGGAGCCTCTTTATATATTTCAGGTGGTCGTGATCTTTAACTCTAGGTTAGTTGATGTTCCCAAGCTTTAAGTTTGATTGTGTAGACCAAAATGCCCCATAGCTCGTGTTTAATTCCCATCCAGAGTCGATGTTGCGAGACACTAGGACATGTGTTGCGACATAGGAGTTAGTATACTCTTTTTGGGATATCTTCAGGGGTATGTCGTGACACCCTTAGGTTGTGTTGCGACATCAAAGGTAGTCTTGTGATTTCTTTATTTTGCTCCCTATGTTGCGACATTGACCATTTCGTGTTGGGACATAGAGACCAGTATTGGTTTAGTACGCCTTCTAATGGTCTCCTGTATACTTATAAAGTTCATTAGCTCACCCTTAGGCCTTATTCAGCCCTTTAAGTCAATAAAAGACTCAATTTGCACATTTTATTAACTTTAAGTAAACTTACAAAAACATAATTAAAACCTAATGAAAATGTTTGCTTTCAAGCTCCTAAAGTGTGAAAATTAGTTTAATCTGCTACATTGAATTATTGTAGATCATGAGGCTATCGCAAAAGAGAAGGAATAAGAAGTGAAAGGATGATAAAGAAGCTATGGAGGACACCCTAGGACCCCAATACCATAACTTGGATGATGTGTTCATTTTGGAACAACCTCTTACAAAAGGGGTAGTTCTTCATTGTCCCGACGAAAACGAAACTTATCATAAATCGATCAAGAGAGTCTACAAAAGGATAGCAGAAAGGAAAGGTAAAGGGAAGATGGTGATGGAGTCGGAATTGGACTCCAACACAAGCTCTTAGAGTTGCATTTCCTTTGTATTTTGGAAAGGTAACTTAAGGAGACTTTTATTATTTTTGAACTTTTTTATTTGTTAATATTTTGTTTGCATATGTTGTAACATCTCGATTTTGGGCCTAGTCGAAACAGTGGTTTCGGGACCACAAATTCGACGAGAAAAAAATTTATTTTATT
>JABEZY010274042.1:0-10646 GCA_013467495.1 Gossypium gossypioides
AGCCAATATCGGGAAGCTCCAGAGTGCCATTAGTCTAGAAGCTCATGAGAGCCAATTATCGAGACGCTCATAAAGTGATGTGGTGTGTCCGCAACACATGCAGGACCACAACCAATCGGAAAACCTTAATGACAATGTCATTTGTATCCATCGAATTTCTTAGGTTTAAACAAAACTTAATACTTATCAGATATCTTCGGATATGTGATCAATACTTATACATTGCAATCATACATTTCACAAACATAATATTCAATTTAAACATATAAATATACAATTTAGTTACACGAACTTACCTCGACAAGTGTTCGTATATTTGTAAGCTATTAATCTGATACTTTTTCTTTTTCTCGATCCAATTCCGTACCAAGTCTGTCTCGATCTAATTAAGCAAAATAAGCTTGTCTATCTTCAAGCTTCATAACTAGGGTTTTCATGTTCTTATTTTAGGAAATATGATGAAAGATGATGATATTTTATTATTTAATTCATTTATCATCTTTTATTTTATCATCTTTCCAAAATTAACCTTTATAATTTATTAATTTCCAAAGATGAATAATCATCCTTATCTACTAACTCCTCTAAATGTTTTATTTTCCATATAAGGACCTCAAAATTTGAATTCCATAGCTATTCGGTACCTTTAGCTACTAGAATTCAACTTTTGCACTTCGTACAGTTTTTTCCTTTTTATCAGATTAGACATGAAATCAGAAAAATTTCTTAACAAAATTTTTATACGATATTCCTATCATATTGTAAACGATAAAATAATATTAAAATAAATTTTCTTCCAGCCTTAGATTTGTGGTCCAGAAACCACTATTTCGATTTCACTGAAAACGGGCTGTTACAACTTTCTCCCCTTAAGAAATTTCCGTCCTCGAATATCTTACCAGTAAAGAGGTTCGGATATTGTTTTCTCATAGTTTTCTCAGGTTCCCAAGTAGCTTCTTCTATTCTGTGTCGTTGGCAGAGAACTTTTACTAAGGCTACCTTTTTATTTCTCAATTCTTTCACCTCTCGAGACAGAATTTTGATTGGTTCTTCACTGTAAGTCATGTCAGGCTGAATCTCGACATTCGTCAGAGAGATAACATGTGAAGGATCTGACCGATACCGTCGTAACATAGATACATGAAAAACATTGTGAATATTTTCTAATTCTGACGGTAAAGATAATCGGTACGCAACATGTCCGATTCTCTCAATAATCTCATATGACCCGATAAATCATAGAATCAATTTGCCTTTACGGCCAAACCGAAGAACTTTCTTCCAATGTGAAACTTTCAAAAATACTTTGTCACCAACTTGAAATTCTATCTCTTTACGTTTAAGATCCGCATAGTATTTCTGACGATCAGAAGTTGCTTTCAAGCTGACTCGGATCAGTTTCACTTTTTCCTCTATTTCACGAATCAAATCAACTCCATATATCTTTTTCTCACTGAGCTTAGTCCAATACAATGGAATTCTACATTTACGACTATGAAGAGCTTCATACAGTGCTATCTTTATGCTTGACTGATAACTATTATTATATGCGAATTCAACTAACGGTAAATATTTTTCCCAATTGCCTTCGAATTCTAAAGTACAGCACCGAAGCATATCTTAATGAATCTGAATCACACGTTCAGATTGACCATCAGTCTGAGGATGAAATGTGGTACTAAAATGTAATTGTGTACCTAGAGCTTCTTATAATTTGTTCCAGAATCGGGATGTAAACCGTGGATCTCTATTTGAACTAATGAAGATTGGTACTCCATGTACAGGAATAAAATGTGCAGACTTTATCAAAAGATAGAGGTAATCTCGATACAAAATCCATAGTAACTCTATCCCATTTCCATTTCGGTATCGTCACTGGCTGTAACAATTCTGAAGATGCCTAATGTTCAGCTTTAACTTGCTGACATATCAAACATCTAGATACAAAGTCAGAAATATCACGTTTCATTCCAGGCCACCAGTACATCTGTTTCAAATCATTGTACATTTTATTACTTATTGGATGAATAGACATAGTACCATTATGAGCTTCGTGCAAAATTTTCTGTATAAGCTCTGGATTCTTCGATACATGAATTCTGTTTCTGAATAACAGACAATCATCAGGTCCTATGTAAAGTTCTGAATCAGAAGTCGACTCACACTGTACACGTTTAGCTTGCAACTCATTATCACATTTCTAAGCTTTGCAAATCTGCTATAAAAACATCGGTTTAGGTTTTAACTCGGCTAAAATTGAGCCATTATCAGACAATGACAATTGAGTATTCATCGCTCTTAAGGCAAACAAAGACTTTCTACTCACAGCATCTGCAACCACATTTGCTTTTCCCAGATGATAATCAATAACCAAATCATAATCTTTCAACAATTCAAGCCATCTACGCTGTCTCAAATTCAAATCTTTTTGCGACATTAGATACTTTAAGCTCTTATGATTATTAAATATATGACACTTTTCACCGAACAAATAGTGTCGCCAAATTTTTAGCGCAAAGACAATAGCTGTCAATTCTAAGTCATGTATCGAGTAATACTTTTCATGTGGTTTTAACTGTCTAGAAGCATAGGCTATTATTTTACCTTATTGCATCAAAACACAGCCTAAACCATTCAATGACGCGTCACTGAAAATCACAAATTCTTTACCCGATTCAGGCTGAACCAGAACTGGTGCTTCAGCCAACAGGGCTTTCAACTGATCAGGGCTTTCAGACCATTCAAATTTCACATCTGTCTGCAACAGTCGTGTCATCGGTGTAGCTATCATTGAAAACCTTTTTACAAATCTCAAATAATAACAAGCTAATCCCAAAAAACTTCTGACTTCAGCTACATTTTTTAGTGGTTTCAACTTAACAATTACTAGAATTTTATTCGGATCAACTCTAATACCTTCAGCTGAAACTATATATCCCAGAAAACCAACTTCCCGAAACCAAAATTCACATTTGCTAAATTTAGCAAACAATTGTTTATCTCTCAGAGTTTACAGAACAATTCTCAGATGCTCGACATGTTCAGTCTTATCTTGGGAATATACTAGAATATCATCAATAAACACCACAACAAATCCATCCAAATACGGTTTGAAAATTCTATTCATCAAATCCATAAATACCACAGGTGCATTAGTTAAACCAAACGACATCACAAGAAATTCATAATGTCCGTACCTGGTTCTGAATGATTTTTTGGCACATCCGAGTTTTTCACTCGTAATTGATAATAACCAGAATTGAGATCAATCTTTGAAAACACTTTGGCACCTTTCAACTGATCAAATAAGTCATCAATACGAGGCAATCGATACTTATTCTTGATTGTGACTCTGTTGAGCTGTCGATAATCAATACATAATCTCAAGGATCCATCCTTTTCTTTAACAAATAGAACCGGTGTACCACAAGGTGAAAAACTAGGTCGAGCAAAACCCCTGTCAGTCAGTTCATGCAACTTTGCTTTCAACTTACCATTTAATAACATTTAAGGTAAGTATACAAGAAATATCCAATTCACTTGGCCAAAAGCCGAAACACATATCCTCATCATGTTAACCATGTAAACACATATAATAACCTATAAACATGGTTGAACATAGTCACCAAGCAAGTTCCATACATGTGTCATCCGTCTCATATTTCAACATATCATGTAATATCATTTCCATGTAATTTCATGTATATACTGATAACAGTTCGTATCGAATTCATATTTTCTTATAACAGAACATTGCTCGTTGAACCATTTAAAATATCGTTGGATATACGGGTAGTACACACAAAGTGTACAAATCTAAAATCCGTCAATTTATATACAGGTATGCCCATACGAGCATGTAGTCGAGAAGCTCTTCTGAGCCATGTAACGGGAGTCTCATGTAAGCTGTATAACGAGAAGCTCTTGCGAGCCAATTATCGAAAAGCTCATACAAGCCATAAACAGGAAGCTCAAGTGAACTAAATTCGGAAAGCTTATGCGAGCCTTTATTGGGAAGCTCCAGAGAGTCGTTAATCGGGAAGCTCATGAGAGCCAATTATCAGGATGCTCATAAGAGCTGTGGTGTGTCCGCAACACATACAGGACCACAACCAATCGTGAACCCTTAATGACAATGTCATTTGTATCCATCGAATTTCTTAGGTTTAAACGAGACTTAGTACTTATTAGATATCTTCGGATATGTGATCAATATTTATACATGGCAATCATACATTTCACAAACATAATATTCAATTTAAACATATAAACATACAATTTAGTTACACGAACTTACCTCGACAAGTGTTTGTATATTTGTAAGCTACTAATCTGATATTTTTTCTTTTCCTCTATCTAATTCTGTACCAGGTCTATCTGGATCTAATTAAGAAAAATAAGCTTGTCTATCTTAAAGCTTCATAACTAGGGTTTTCATGTTCTTATTTTAGGAAAGATGATGAAAAATGATGATATTTTATTATTTAATTCATTTATTATCTTTTATTTTATCATCTTTCCAAAATTAACCTTTATAATTTCTTAATTTCCAATGATGAATAATCATCCTTATCTACTAACTCCTTTAAATGGTCTATTTTTCATATAAGGACCTCCAATTTTGAATTCCATAGCTATTTGGTACCTTTAGCTATTAGAATTCAACTTTTGCACTTTATACAATTTGGTCCTTTTTATCAGATTAGTCATGAAAGCAGTAAAATTTCTTAATGAAATTTATATATGATATTCCAATCATACTGTATACCATAAGATAATATTAAATTAAATTTCTTCTGGCCTCAGATTTGTGTTCTCGAAACCATTGTTCCGATTTCATTGAAAACGGGCTGTTACAACTCTCTCCCCTTAAGAAATTTTTGTCCTCGAAAATCTTACCAAAGAAGAGGTTTGGGTTTTGCTTTCTCATAGTTTCCTCAGGTTCCCAGGTAGCTTCTTCTATTCCGTGTCATTGCCAGAGAACTTTTAGTAAAACTACCTTTTTATTTCTCAATTCTTTCACCTCTCGAGCCAGAATTTTGATTGGTTATTAACTGTAAGTCATGTCAGGCTGAATCTCGACATCCGTCGGAGAGATAACATGTGAAGGATCTGATCATTACTGTCGTAACATAGACACATGAAAAACATTTTGAATCTTTTTTAATTCTGACTGTAAAGCTAATCGGTACGCAACATGTCTGATTCTCTCAATAATCTCATACGACCCGATAAATTGTGGACTCAATTTGCCTTTACGGCCAAATCGAAGAAATTTCTTCAAAGGTAAAACTTTCAAAAATACTTTGTCACCAACTTGAAATTCTATCTCTTTACGTTTAAGATCCGCATAGGATTTCTGACGATCAGAAGCTCCTTTTAAGCTGTCTCGGATCACTTTCACCTTTTCCTCAGTTTCACGTATCAAATCAACTCCATGTATCTTTTTCTCACTCCCAATACAAAGGAGTTCTACATTTACGACCATAAATAGCTTCATACGATGTCATCTTTATGCTTAACTAATAACTATTATTATATACGAATTGAACTAACGACAAATATTTTTCCCAATTGCCTTCGAATTCTAAAATACAGCACTGAAGCATATCTTCAAAAATTTGAATCACATGTTCAGATTGACCATCAGTTTGAGAATGAAATGTGGTACTAAAATGTAATTGTATACCTAGAGCTTCTTGTAATTTGTTCCAGAATCGGGATGTAAACCGCGGATCTCTATCTGAAATAATAGAGATTGGTACTCCATGTAACTTGACAATCTCAGAAGCATATAATTATGCTAATCTGTCCAGGGGAAAATCCATACGTACCGGAATAAAATGTGCAAACTTCGTCAAAAGATCAACGATTACCCATATGACATCTTTCTTTTTTGGAGATAGAGATAATCTCGATACAAAATCCATAGTAACTATATCCCATTTCCATTTCGGTATCTCACTGGCTGTAAGAATCCTGAAGGTACCTGATGTTCAACTTTAACTTGCTGACATATCAAACATCTAGATACATACTTAAAAATATCACGTTTCATTCCAGGACACCAGTACATCTATTTCAAATTATTATACATTTTGTTACTCCCAAGATGAACAGACATAGTGCCATTATGAGCTTCATGCAAAATTTTCTGTATAAGCTCTGGATTCTTTGGTACACAAATTCTGTCTCTGACTAACAGTCAATCATCAGGTCCTATTTGAAATTTTGAATCAGAAGTCGACTCACACTGTACCTGTTTAGCTTGCAACTCATTATCACATTTCTGAACTTCGTAAATATGTTGTAAAAACATCGATTTAACTTTTAACTCGACTAAAATTGAGCTATCATCAGACAATGACAATTGAGTATTCATCGCTCGTAAAGCAAACAAAAACTTTCAACTCAGAGCATCTACAACCACGTTTGCTTGTCCCGGATGATAATCAATAACCAAATCATAATCTTTCAACAATTCAAGCCATATATGCTGTCTCAAATTCAAATCCTTTTGCGACATCAGATACTTTAAGCTCTTATGGTTAGTAAATATATGACACTTTTCACCGAACAAATAGTGTCGCCAAATTTTTAATGCAAATACAATAGTTGTCAATTCTAAGTCATGTATCGGGTAATTCTTTTCATGTGGTTTAACTGTCTGGAAGCATAGGCTATTACTTTACATTATTGCATTAAAACACAACCTAAACCATTCAATGATGCTTTACTAAAAATCACAAATTCTTTACTCGATTCAGGCTAAACCAGAACTGGTGCTTCAGTCAATAGGGCTTTTAACTGATCAAAACTTTGCTGACATTTATCAGATCATTCAAATTTCACATATTTCTGTAACAGCCGTGTCATCGGTTTAGCTATCATCGAAAACTCTTTTACAAATATCTGATAATAACAAGCTAATCCCAGAAAACTTCTGACTTCAGATACATTTTTCGGTGGTTTCCAGTTAACAATTGCTGAAATTTTATTCGGATCAACTCTAATACCTTCAGCTAAAAAACCAATTTCCCGAAGCTAAAATTCAAATTTGCTAAATTTAGCAAACAATTGTTTATCTCTCAGAGTTTGCAGAATAATTCTCAGATGCTCAGCATGTTCAGTCTCATCTCGGGAATATACTAGAGTATCATCAATAAACACCACAACAAATCTATTCAAATACGGTCTGAAAATTCTATTCATCAAATCCATAAATACCGCATGTGTATTAGTTAAACCAAACAGCATCACAAGAAATTCATAATGTTCGTACCTGGTTCTGAATGATGTTTTTGGCACATCTGAGTCTTTCACTCGTAATTGATAATAACCAGAACGAAGATCAATCTTTGAAAACACTGTGGCACCTTTCAACTGATCATACAAGTCATCAATATGAGGCAGTCGATACTTATTCTTGATTGTGACTTTGTTGAGCTGTCGATAATCAATACACAATCTTAAGGATCCATCCTTTTTCTTAACAAACAGAACCGGTGCAACTCAAGGTGAAAAACTAGGTCTAGCAAAACCCCTGTCAGTTAGTTCTTGTAACTATACTTTCAACTCTGTAGGAGCCATTCTGTATGGTGCTATAAATATTGGTGTTGTTCCCGATACAAGATCTATAGTAAATTCGACCTTTCTGACCGGTGGTAATTCAGGTAACTCCGCTGGAAACACATCAGGATACTCACAAACCACTTGCACTGATTTAATCTTTAATTCAGACACTTTAGTATCCAATACATAAGCAATGTAAGCATTATACCATTTTCTGACATATTTCTGTGCTGACATAGCTGATATTACATTAGACAACCCATCCATTTTATCTAATTCAATACAGAGCATTTCACCATTCTGACATTTCAGCACAATATGTTTTTGTTTACAATTTAACACGGCATCATGCTGAGTTAACCAATCCATGCCTAGAATCATATTAAATTCATCGAATGGTAATAGTATCAAATCAGCCAGGAAATAGTAACCCCGTATCATTAACGGACAATTCTTGCAAATTTTATCAGCCATCACATACTGGTTTAGGGGGTTCGATCCTTTGACCACGAATTCAGTGGACTCAATAAGTAAATTTTTAATAAACACTAAATTTGTGCAAATATATGAATGAGTTAAACCGGGATCAATTAAAACAGTTACATCAGTATCAATAAGAGAAAAAGTATCAGTAATAACATCTAGTGTAAAAGTATCTTCACGTGCATAAATAGCATAAGTCCTAGATGGTGCTCGTGCTTCGGATCTTACAGTGAAGTTCTTTGTCACACCACGACTACCACTCACTTTGTCGGGATTACGAGGTGGTCTACCTCTTGTAGTGGTGTTGCTCGGCCTCGAAGTTTGAATAGTATCTTTTTTAGGCTTCTCTGGGCAATCTCTAAGATAGTGGTCAAAGGAACCACATCTAAAACAAACTCTACATTTCATTCTACATTCACCAAAATGTAACTTATTACAGTGCTTGCACTAGGGTTTGGTGTTTCTAACACTACCCGCACTTGCTACAGATGTAGCCTGAGATCTAGGACTGGAGTATCGAGTACCTATGTCTCTATTGGAGTATCCCGCAGAGGTGGTAGAACGATTATGATACTTCTTTAATTTTTTCGAGGCTGACTGATATTACTTTTCCATAATTCTTTTACTTGGATTTCTGGCCTCCATATTAGCTTGTCTTTTCTCTTTACTCAGTTCTTCAGCTTTATATGCCTGATCCACGAGTACAACAAATTCCTTCAACTTAAGAATCCTGACCAATAATTTTATGTCTTCATTTAAGCCATCTTCGAATTGCTTACACATTGCAGTCTCAGTCGGGATACATTCTCTAGTATATTTGCTCAATCGGACAAATTCCCATTCATATTCAGATACTGTCATATAACCCTACTCTAAAAATTCTTTACGTTTCTAGTCAAGAAACCTCTAACTGAGATATTTCTTTCTGAACTCAGTTTGAAAGAATTCCCAAGTAACCATTTTTTTTGGCACAACAGAAATTAATGTGTTCCACCATTGGTAAGCTAAATCTTTTAACAGAGATACCGTACATTTAAGACATTCAACCGGTGTACAAGATAGTTTATCAATAACTCGGATAGTATTTTCTAATCAGAATTTAGCTCTTTCGAGATCATCTTCAGCTGTAGCTCGAAATTCTTCTACACCGTACTTACAGATTTTATCAATAGGGGGCTTACCAGTTCTAATAAGTTATGTACCTTAAGGCATATTAGGAATCGGTTGAGAAACAAGAGGGGCTAGTGGTTGTTGCACAGTCGGATTTGTTCTTACAATTTCAGTAAACCATTCATTCATCATTTGGAAGAATGCTTCTTTAGCCTCTCCTCTTCGGCCCTCAAATACGGGCCTTTTACTACTCGAGGCTGCTCTTTGCACGGAAGCTTGAGTATTACTTTCAGCTTGACATTGCTATATGAAAACATGTTTTAAAATAGTCAGGAGATATCACATTATCATAGGTTATATAATGACATGTATAGCTAGACTCGTATACACTATGTTTGTTTGAGAATCGACTAAATCATAGCTTTGATACCAATAAATGTAACACTCCAACCCATATCTATTGTCAGAACAGGGTTACGAAGCATTATCAAAATTTACAGATCAAATAAATAGATAAATCATATCATACAGTATTTATATCAGAAATCAAACATGCTGTCCCTTATATGAGCCTTCGAGGCCCAATATACATGTTAGAAATAAGTCGGGACTAAACCAGGTACTCAAGAAATTTTTTTAGAAAACATTAAAAATTTTCAAAGATGCAGAGAACACACACCTGTGTCGTCAGGCTGTGTGTCTCACAGGTCAAGAGACACGTCCGTGTCTTAGGCCGTGTGGGCATTCGAAATAGGGACACACGGCTGTGTTCCAGCCCGTGTCTAAATTTATGGGCTCCCTGACTTGAGTCACATGACCAAGCCACACGCCCGTGTACTAGCCCATGTGAATAATTTGAGTATTCTGTTTTGCAATTTATAAGATGTAAGGGACACACTGCCAAACCACACGCCCGTGTGCTAGGTCGTGGGAATAATTTTGAGTATATTGACTTATGCAAAATTTTAAGATATAGTGGACACACGGCTGAGACACACCTGTGTCTCTGCCTGTGTGGACGAAATAGGTCATTTTTCTAGCCACATTTCTCACCCATTTTGTCTTCCACCTATAATTTTACCATCATTTAACCTTATCAACACATATCAACCATAACAAGGCCATATATACATACATACCATATAAAAGCCAAACAAATGGCTAATCTTAACAAAATATTTATATGCCAACATTGGCCAATTTAGTCTACACATGCCATTATAACCAAAATAATTTACTATTTATATATATACCGAAATGGGATGATGGATAGTGTGATGTGGCTTCGACCAGCTTCCAATCTTAACGACCTTCCAAGTTACTATAAAACAGGGAAAATAAAACAAAGTAAGCATTTAATTCTTAATAAGTTCGTATAACATGGAAATTAACTTACCATTTAATAACATTTGAGGTAAGTATACAAGAAATATCCAATTCACTTGGCCAAAAGCCTAAACACATATCCTCATCATGTTAGC
>JABEZY010274057.1:0-13604 GCA_013467495.1 Gossypium gossypioides
TTCTTATAATTTTTATGTTTTTGAGATCGTTGCAACTAGGTCCAGCTAGCCCGTACCTTCATTTTTGAATCTATTAAGAATTTTGGAAGTTACCATTGATGAATCTTGGTTGTTTGTGATGATAATTATATATTGGAAGCTTTGATTGTGATATTTCGTTGTTTTGCAAAGTGATTTTTTTTAGATTTTGATTTAAGGATTAAATAGTTAAAATGTCAAAATTTCAAGGTTGGATGGTGAATTTGATGTGTAATATGGATTGTTAAAGAGCCTAGAATATTCGGTTATAATTTTATTGTTAGAAAATGATCAATTTGATGATGTTCGGGTTAGAGGATTAAATTGTAAAAGTTGTAAAAATTTAGGGAAAATGTGTAATTAATGAAAAGTTAAGGGTCATATGCATTGAATGGAATGTGAAATGTGTATGAGACTAATATATTGAATTTAATTATTATTTAGATCAAAAGTTTGATAAAAAAGACAATAATCAAGAAAAAGGGAAAACAGTAGGTTAGTCCCTGCTTGTTGGTCGGAATCAATTAGTAGGTAAGTTCATAGTATTTCAATATGTAAATGAATTTCTACTTGTGTTCTTATATTATGATTCTGTAATTAATATGTTAATAGAACAAAATTATTGTATGATTGCACAAACAATTCCCCTGTTTGTACTTCGATACCCCTAATTGCACATACATACCCCTATTTGTACTTCGGTACCCCTGATTGCACATAAGTGCCCCTATTTAAACTTTGGTAACCCTGAATCAAATAGTTTATGAGTTGTATCTAGTTATATTTAGATTAAATGTTATACCATGTCCTTACTAAGTTGTGTAAGGTTATCTTTTCTTGTTGTTGTTTTGTAGATAATTGTTGCTTACATTTTGGGAGGATCAATCAACCGACTCATACTATCCATCTAAGTTGGTAGTTTTTGTATCTCCTAGGGTAGTGGCATGTATTTATAGATGACAATATGGTTGAAATGTATAGGATTTTGTGTAATGATGCTTTTATATGTTTGGTTGGTGCTCTTTTATGTTTACCAAATGTTGTCATTTTGGGTACTTGTTAAGGCTTGTAAATATGGCTCTTATGGTGTGTTTTGAATGGCTTGATAATGATCACTTTGTGGCATGTTTTGGTAAGCAATTGAACTAGGTTATGATGCTTGAAATAAGGAATTGTTGATTTGTTTTGGCATGTTATGTTTGGATGTTAATTGTGGTGCCTTTAAATGGCATATTGGTTAGTTGAATTAGGATCTCGAAAGGACACTTCGATGTGTGTTTGAATGATGTTTTTGGTCTTTTGAAAGTGTACATAATTGGATTGAATGTTGATGCATGAAATGGTTTTGAAATAACTTGATTTTAGGTAAATTTTGGGTTCACACGACCTTAGACACGGGCATGTGACTGAGCCGTGTGAGGCACTCGGCTCGACAACACGACCGTGTGTCATTTGAGGATTGCTTAGGGTTCAAGTCAGTGAGTTACATGGCCTGACACACGGGCGTGTGACACGACTGTGTGACCCTACTCAGTGAGTTACAAGGGTGAGCGCATGGGCTGGGACACGACCGTGTGTCCCTATTTCGAAAGTTACACGGCCTGTCCACACGGCCGTGTTGACCCCTATTTTTAAATTTTATGACTTTTTCCTAAACTTTCCAAATTGTTTCAGTTTAGTCCTGAATTGCTCCTAAGCTAGTTTTAAGGGCACGAAGGCTTGATTTAGGGACGATATGCATTTGAATGATTGGTTTATAATAGTATTAACATGTTGAATGATATGAGCTTTAAATGTTTTTGATTGTATGGTAATGCTTTGTAACCTTAATTCGGTAACAGAGATGGGTTAGGGGTGATGCTTTCGATCCGCTCTAATATTGAATTTTCTTATAGATTCAAGATGTCAGCTGAGTAGAATCGGGTTGTAATTAACGAAGCTGAAAGTAATGTTCAAGCTTTGAATCCTGAAGCAAGTAATAGCGCGTCAATTCCATAGTCCTTTGGTAATGAAATGAAAAATGTGTTTCTTGGAATGATGAATCAGTGGTTTAATGAATACAAGCAAGCAAATCTTGCAACTCCGCCACGTCCACCCCTTACTGTGTCTCCTCTAGCACCCCTGGGTCCTCAAAATTCTGTACATATAAAAGTTACTCGAGTATCTGTAGATAAAATCTGGAAATGTAGAGGAGAAAAATTTAGAGGCAAGGTGGATGATGACCCTGCAAAAGCTGAGTATTGGCTAATGAATACAAAGAGAGTCTTCGCGAATTGATGTGCACTCTTGAAGATTGTTTGAGATGTAATGAATACAAAAGCTGAGTACTGCCCCTTCAGATTTCATTAGTAGAGAGAAACCGAGGCAAAGTAATTTTTAGTCTGTTAAGTCTCCAGCGGTTAGAGTTGGAACTGTAAGAAATATTGAGAGAACCGTTCCTGTTTGTGATGAGTGCAACAAAAGGCATTTTGGTGAGTGTCGATCAAAGTCGGGAGCTTGTTTCTGTTGTGGATCTACTGACCATTTCCTTTGTGATTGTCTGAAAAGGCAGAATGATTTTAGCAATCAATCAAACAAGCCTGAAGCAACCTCACAGAGAGGTAGACGGTCTGGAAATGCTAGAAACACTACTCCCTATTGAGGGAAGAATAATGAGATGAATGAACGATCTGAAGTGAGAAAACTAGCTAGAGCATATGCAATCAGAGCTCGTGAGGAAGCTACTACCCCAGACGTTATTACGGGTACTTTTTCTCTCTTTGATATTAATGTATATGCATTGATTGATCCTGGATCAACTCACTCGTATATATGCACTACATTAGTACACAAAAAGAAATTACCTGTTGAGTTCATTGAATATACTGCCAAAGTTACGAATCCAGTGTGTCAGTGTGTTTTAGTTAATCAAGTATGTAAATCATGTCCACTTAAAGTTAGGGGTTATGATTTTCCTGCTAGTTTGATGTTGTTACCTTTTGATGATTCTGATATCATTCTGGGAATGGATTGGTTGTCTAAAAATGATGC
Source organism: Gossypium gossypioides (assembly GCA_013467495.1). Lineage (NCBI taxonomy): Eukaryota > Viridiplantae > Streptophyta > Magnoliopsida > Malvales > Malvaceae > Gossypium > Gossypium gossypioides. Next base: position 3,049 of record JABEZY010274057.1, read on the forward strand.
TATAGTGAGTTCTCGAAGGAAGCAAGTTAGTTTGAAGCGTTCGAATGGCGAATTTATTTGTGTTAGGGCAGATGGGGTTGATTGTATTACAAATTTGGTTTCAGCACTGCCAACTCTAAAATTGATTAAAAAGGGATGTGAAGCTTATTTAGCCTACGTTCTTGATTCGAAAGTGGCTGAATCAAAAAATTGACCAAGTGCCGATAGTCAAAGAGCATGCCAATGTTTTTCCTGAAGAATTGCCTTGGTTGCCACCAACTCGAGAAGTAGAATTTGTAATTAACTGGTGTCTAGAAGAGCTCCAATTTCAATAACACCGTACAAGATGACCCCTATAGAATTGAAAGAGTTGAAAGTGCAGTTGCAAGAGTTGTTAGATCGCAGATTTATTTGACAGAGCGTGTCACCTTGGAGTGTTTTGGTTTTGTTCATGAAGAAGAAAGATCAGTTAATAAGACTATGTATAAATTATTGACAACTGAATAGAGCCACCATTAAGAATAAATACCCGTTACCTCGTATTGATGATTTGTTCGATTAGTTAAAAGGAGCTACAGTGTTTTCAAAGATCGAGTTGAGATCTGGATATTATCAGTTGCGAGTTAAAAAGTAAGATGTACTGGAAACTGTATTCAGAACTAGATATGGTCACTATGAATTTTTGGTGATGCCATTTGGTTTGACCAATGCTCCTACGACATTAATGGATTTGATGAATTGGGTGTTTCAACCATATTTAGTTCGGTTTGTTGTGGTATTCATTGATGACATCCTAATTTATTCATTGAATGAATCAAATCATGCCGAACATTTAAGAGTGGTGATGCAAAATTTACGTGAAAAACAACTATATGCGAAATTCAGTAAATGCAAATTTTGGCTACGAGAAGTTGATTTTCTGAGACATGTTATATCTGCTAATGGAATCAGGGTTGATTTGAATAAAGTATCTGCGATTGTTGATTGAAAAATTTCAAAGAATGTTTATGAAGTTTGTAGTTTCTTGGGGTTAGCCATATACTATCGGCGATTCGTCAAAAATTTCTCAATCATTGCTTTACCTATGACCAAGTTATTACAGAAAAACATTGAATTTTTTTGGTCTGATAAGTGTCAACAGAGTTTTGATCAACTGAAAAACATGTTAATAGAAGCTCTAGTGTTAACTCAGCTTGAATCTGGAACGATTTACAGTGATGCGTCTCTGAATGGTTTAGGTTACGTGTTAATGTAGTCAGGGAAAGTGGTAGCTTATGCTTCTCGACAGCTAAAGCCGCATGAAAAGAATTATCCTACTCATGATCTTGAGCTAGCCGCTATTGTTTTTGCTTTAAAGATATAGAGGCATTATTTATACGGTGAGAAATGTCATGTGTATAATGATCACAAAAGCTTAAAATATTTAATGACCCAGAAGGAACTGAATCTGAGACAGCGACGTTGGTTAGAGCTACTAAAAGATTATGATTTGGTTATTGATTACCATCCGGGAAAGGCTAATGTGGTTGCGAATGCACTCAACAGAAAGTCATCATTGTTTGCACTTTGAGCGTTGAACACTCATTTGGATTTGAATGCCGATGGTTTTGTATTGGTGGAATTGAAGACTAAACCCTTGTTTCTATAACGAATTTAGGAATTACAAGATGACGATCCAAAGTTGATAATGAAACAAAACTTGGTTCGGGATAATTTTACTACAGAATACAATATTAGTGATGATGGTACATTGCAGTACCGCGATAGAATTTGTGTTCTTAATAATTTAAATTTGAAACATGATATACAATCAGAGGCTTACAGTAGTATATATTCCATTCATTCGGGTAGTACGAAGATGTACTGTGATTTGAAACAGATGTATTGGTGGTCGGGTATGAAACGTGAAATTTGTGAGTTCGTAGCCAAATGTTTGCTTTGTTAGCAGGTAAAAGCATAACATCAAGTGCCATTAGGATTATTACAACATGTTATGTTTCCTGAGTGGAAGTTGGAGCGAGTCATGATGGGTTTCGTATCTGGTTTGCCTGTAACTCTGATAAAGAAACATTCGATCTAGGTTATTGTTGACAGATTAACTAATTCGGCCCATTTTATTCTTGTTAGAACAAATTACTCATTTGGGATGTTAGCGGAATTATATGTGTCTGAGATTGTGAGATTACATATAGTTCCAACATCTATAATTTCTGATCGTGATCCACAGTTTACATCAAGATTTTAGAGTAAACTTCATGAAGCTTTAGGCACTAAACTCAATTTTAGTATAGCGTTTCATCCTCAGATGGATGGGAAACCAAAACGAGTAATTCAGAGTTTAGAAGACATGCTACGATGTTGTATTCTTGAGTTCGAAGGTAGCTGGGAAAAATATCTACCTTTATTTGAGTTCGCTTATAATAACAGTTATCAATCTAGTATCAAAATGACACCGTTTGAAGCTTTATACAGAAGAAAATGTAAAACGTTGTTGTATTAGTCTGAGTCGAACAAATCCAAGATGGTAGGGATTGATTTTATTTGAGAAACTGAAAACAAAATTTGAATTATTCGAGATTGTTTGAAAGTTGCATCTAATTGACAAAAGTCGTATGCAGATTTGAAAAGAAAAGATATAGAATTTATTGTTGGCGATCAAGTATTTTTGCAAGTTTCTCCATGGAAGAAAGTGCTACTATTCAGAAAGAAATGAAAGTTGAGTTCGAGATTTATCGGGCCGTACGAGATTACCGAAAGAATCAGTCCTGTAGCTTACAGATTAGCTTTACCTCCTGAACTCGAGAAAATTCATAACGTGTTCCAAATGTCAATGCAAGACGGTACAAATCTAATCCTTCACACATGATTCCTCATAATAAAATTGAATTACAACCAAATTTAACGTATTTTAAAGAACAAGTGAAAATTTTGGCTCAGGAAGTCAAAGAACTATGGAATAAACGAGTGCCGTTGTTGAAAGTCTTATGGCGTCAGCATGGTACTGAGGAGTATACTTGAGAAACTGAGGAATCAATGAAATTACAATATTCGAATCTATTTTCAGGTAACAATTTTGAAGATGAAATTTCGTAAGAGGGGGAGAGTTGTAATGACCCATTTTTCAGTGGTGATGGAACAGTGGTTTTGAGACCAAAAATTTCCATCTTGTCGACTCATAAATTTTATTTATAGAATATTTATGGAGTCATTAGGGTCGTATTAAAGTTTGGTTAAGAAATTTTGATGTTTAGTTAGCTAATTAAAGAAAAAAAGGACTAAATTGAAAAAGGTGCAAAATTTGTTAATTATTGCATTTGGATGATTTAATAGTTTACTTATATGAGGGAGGACTTATATGGTAATTAGACCACCACTATATATGTAATGGACGATAATGGGTAGTAATTAGCTTAAATGAAGGTTTTATTAACGGACAAAAAGGTAAATTAATAACTATAACTTAAGAAAAATGATAAAAAATAATGCTATCATCTTCCTTAGTGCATTGTTTCACCGAAATTAAAAAATACATTTTTTCACCGAAATTAAAAGAAAACACCATTGTTGAGAAACTTTGGGTTCGGCTAGCACAATTTCTTTGCATGTAAGGTTGTTTTAGTTCCGTTTCTTGTAATTTTTATGTTTTTGAGATTGTTGCAACTAGGTCCGGCTAGCTCGTACCTTTGTTTTTGAATCTGTTAAGATTTTTGGAAGTTACCTTTGATGAATCTTGGTTGTTTATGATGATAATCATATATTGGAAGCTTTGATTGTGATATTTGTTTGTTTTGTAAAGTGATTTTTGTTAGATTTTGATCTAAGGTTTAAATAGTTAAAATGTCAAAATTTCAAGGTTGGATGGTGAATTTGATATGTAATATGGATTGTTAAAGAGCCTAGAGTATTTGGCTATAATTTGGTTTTTAGAAAATGGTCAACTTGATGATGTTCGGGTTAGAGGATTAAATTGTAAAAGTTGTAAAAGTTTAGGGAAAATGTGTAATTAATGAAAAGTTAAGGGTCATATTCATTGAATGGAATGTGAAATGTGTATGAGATTAATCTATTATATTTAATTATTATATAGATCAAAACTTGGATAAAAAAGACAATAATCGAGAAAAAGGGAAAATAACAGATTAGTCCCTGCATGTCTATGAATTTCTACTTGTGTTCTTATATTATGGTTCTTTAATAACTATGTTAATAGAAAATTATTGTATGCTTGAATATACGTGCCCTTGTTTCTACTTCGATACCCCTGATTGCACATACGTGCCCCTGTTTGTACTTCAGTATCCCTGAATGCACTTACGTGCCCCTGTTTATACTCTGGTAACCCTGAATCAAATAGTTTATGACTTGTGTCTAGTTATATTTAGATTAAATGTTATACTATGTCCTTACTAAATTGTGTAAGGTTATCTTTGCTTTTGGATTGTTTTGTAGATAATCGTTGCTGACATTTTAGGAGGTGATAATGTGGTTGAAATGTATAGGATGTTGTGTAATGATGCTTTGGTATGTTTTGTTGGTGCTTTTTTATGTTTACCAAATGTTGTCATTTTGGGTACTTGTTAAGGCTTGTAATTATGGCTCTTATGGTATGTTTTGAATGTCTTGATAATGATCACTTTGTGGTATGTTTTGGTAAGCAATTGAACTACGTTATGATGCTTGAAATAAGGAAATGGCACTTCGATGTGTATTTGAATGATGTTTTTGGCTCGTTGAAAGTGTGCACAATTGGATTGAATGTTGATACATAAAATGGTTTTGAAATGGCTTGATTTTAGGTAAATTTTGGGTTCACACGAACTTAGACACGGGTGTGTGACTGAGCCGTGTGAGGCACACGGCCCGAAGACACATCCATGTGTCATCTAAGGATTGCTTAGGGTTCAAGTCAGTGACTTACACGGCCAACCACATGGCCTGGCACACGGGCTTGTGACATGGCCATGTGACCCTACTCCATGAATTACATGGGTGAGGGCATGGGCTGGGACACGACCGTGTGTCCCTATTTCGAAAGTTACTCAGCCTAGGGCCATGGCACGCGGCCTGGCCACACGGTTGTGTGACCCCTCTTTTCAAACTTTGTGACTTTTTACTAAACTTTCCAAATTGTTTCAGTTTAGTCCCAAATTGCTCCTAAGCTAGTTTTAGGGCCTCGAAGGCTCGATTTAGGGACGATATGCTTGTGAATGATTGGTTTATAATAATATTAACATGTTTAATGATATGAGGTTTAAATGTTTTCAATTGTATGGTAATGCTTTGTAACCCTAATTCAGCGACGGAGATGGGTTAGGGGTGTTACACAGTCCCTGTGGGTACGATAACTCGACATTTACTTGTCACTTTATTACTTGTTGCGATTGTGTACACTTGCACATTTCCATTGTTCCAAGTTTTTGGTACCGTTGCCAGGGACTGTTTTAAAAGTTATTATTTGTGAATTTGTTAATTTTGCATTTTGGTTTATTTTTCTGTTCAATTTTAACTTAGTTGATTTTTTTGTGTTTTTTCAGGTGTTTATGAGTATTGATCGATTTATCGATTTACTCCCTGTAGATCCTAAGATTGAAATAACTTTTTGACAACAAATAAGACAAGCAACTCAAAGAAGGACCAAAGAGATGAACTTCGAAAATCCAAATCAAGGAAACAGAGCAAACCCTGCTCAAAATCCTATCCTTATTGCTAATGATAGGGATAGAGCTAAAAGTTAGGATGTCATGCTAGTGTTTCATGATCTTAATTCGGGTACTAGGAGACCCGAAATTGTGGGACAACAATTTAAGCTGAAGCCAGTTATGTTCCAAATGCTTCTGGCAGTGGGCTAATTCAGTGGAATGCCTACCGAAGATCCTCACCTTCACTTAAGATTGTTTATGGAGTAACCGAAGATGCACTACGATTAAAGTTGTTCCCATATTTGCTAAAGGACAGAGCTTGAGCCTGGTTAAACTCATGGCCACCAAATTCCATTACCACATGGCAAGAGTTAGTAGAAAGATTTCTTGTGAAGTACTTCCCACCTAGCAAGAATGCTAAGTTGAGGAATGAGATTACTACCTTCCAATATTTGGATGATGAGTCCTTGTTGAGGCATGGAAGAGGTTTAAAGAACTATTACGAAGATGTCTTCATCACGGAATCCCTCATTGCATCCAATTAGAGGCATTCTATAACGGTTTGAATGTCACACGAGGATGGTAGTGGACGCTTCTGCTAATGGTACTCTCCTTTCTAAGTATTATAACGAGGCTTATGAAATCATTGAGAGGATTGCCAGCAACAACTATCAATAACCAACCAATCGAGCAACGTCAGGAAGATGAGTCATTTGAGTACATGAAGTGGATGCTCTCACTTCACTTGCATCTCAGGTATCCTTAATATCCTTAATGCTTAAATACTTTACTACTAATGGGTTTAATAATTTTGTAGATTAGCCACCGAATCAATTCGAAAATGTAGCCTGTGTTTATTGTGGGAAAGGGCATTTGTTCGAGGAATGTCCATCAAACCCAGAATCTGTGTACTACATGGGTAACCAAAACTAGAACTGAGGAAGGCAAGGACTACAATCCAATTTTTATAACCCATCTTGAAGAAACCACCCTAATTTTTCTTTGAGTAAGAAAGGGGTTGGAACCAATAACACTTATGCACAACCTATACCGACCTAACCACCTGTTTTTACCCAACAAGTTCAGAAACCAACTCAAGCTGAACCTTCCAATAGCTTAGAGAACCTATTGAAGGCATATATGGCAAAGAATGACGCCACTTTAAGGAATTTGAAGAATCAAGTAGGTCAACTTGCTAGTGAACTTAGGAACCGACACAAGGTGCTCTACCTAGTGATACAGAAAATCAAAAAAATTCGGGGAAAGAGCATTGTAAAGCATTGACATTGAGAAGCGGAAAGAAATTAGAACCTAACTCTATCGAAGTTGAAGAGGAGCCAGCTGATGCTCAAGATTTAGTGGAAGTTCAACCAAGTGTTGAAATTCCAGCTTCACCAAAACCAGAATCTGCAAAACCCGATAAGGTAATTTCTGAACCAGTCAATTCTGATAAACTAACAACTTCGTTAGATACAGAATTGCCACAAAAGACGAATCAACCAATTCTAGTAAAGAATCCTCCACCACCCTACCCTTAAAGGATTCAAAAGTAGAAATAGGAAGTCCAATTCAAGAAATTTTTTAATGTACTCAAGCAACTTCATATCAACATTCTGTTGGTAAAAGCACTTGAACAGATGCCAAACTATGTCAAATTCATAAAAGATATCCTGTCCAAGAAACAGAGACTTGGAGAATTTAAAACGATAGTCCTGACAAAGGAATGCAGTGCATATCTTCAAAATAAACTACCCCCAAAGATGAAAGACCCTGGATGTTTTACCATAACTTGCAACATTGGAGTAACGTATTGTGGTAAGGCATTATGCGATTTGGGTACAAGCATTAACTTGATGCCCATGTCCATATTCAGAAAGTTGGGGACATGTCAAGTTAGACCTACTACGGTTACGCTTCAATTAGCAGATCGATCTTTAGCACATCCAGAAGGAAAAATCAAGGATGTATTGGTACGTGTAGACAAATTTATTTTTCCTGCTGACTTTGTTATTCTAGACTTTAAAGCAAATAAAAAGGTGTCAATCATCCTAGGAAGGTCTTTCCTAGCAACTAGAATGACCCTTATTGATATGTAGAAGGGTGAGCTTACTATGCGTGTTCAGGACGACCAGGTAACATTTAATGTTTTTAAGTCTGTGCAATTTCCTGACATAGTTAATGATTGTTCTGCATTATCCGAGTTAGAGGAATTAGTCATGGAAAAGGAACTCAACTTTGTTGAGGACCCATTGAAGCAAAATTTGACATTAAACCCTCCAAGTGATGAAGAGGGGAAGAAATACTTGGCTTTGCTAGAAGCTACTCAAAGGGGATTTAATCCACAATCCCGCTTTGAATCTTTAGAGTTATAAAGTAGAGATTATGCCCATCCAAGAGTGTCAATTGAGGAGCCACCTAAATTAGAACTTAAGGTACTTTCCTCACATTTAAAATATGTTTATTTAGGTAATACTTCTACTTTGCCTGTGATTGTTTCAGCAGAGTTGACTGAAGAGTAAGAAGAGAAACTCATCCTAGTATTGAAACAATTCAAGAAGGCTATCGGATGGACCATAGCCGATATTCATGGCATTAGTCTGTATGTATGCATGCACAAGATCATCCTGGAAGATGGCGAGAAAGGGAAGATTGATGGACAATGAAGATTGAACCCCATCATGAAAGACATGGTAAAGAAAGAAATCATTAAGTTGTTAGATGCGGATATAATTTATCCCATCTCAGATAGTTTAGGGGTAAGTCTGGTCTAGTGCGTGCCAAAGAAAAGAGGTATTATGGTTGTTAAGAACGAGAATAATGAGTTAATACCTACCAGAACGGTTACGGGATGGGGAATTTGCATAGATTACTGAAATTCGAACAAGGCAACTAGGAAAGATCATTTTCTTCTGTTGTTCTTTGACCAGATGCTGGATAGACTCACAAGGCAAGACTATTACTATTTTCTCGATGGATAATTAGGGTACAATCAGATCACAATAGCACCAAAGGATCAACACAAAACAACATTCACATACCTGTACGGTACATTTGCATTTAGACGCATGCCATTTGGTTTATGTAATGCACCTGCTACATTTCAAAGATATATGATATCTATTTTTACTGACATGGTTGAGTAATATTTGGAAGTTTTTATGGATGATTTTTCATTGTTTGGAGACACTTATGATGATTGCTTAGCCAGTCTAGCCAAGGTACTAAGACGGTGCGAAGAAACAAACCCTGTACTCAACTGGGAAAAGTGTCATTTCATGGTACGAGAAGGTATTGTTCTGGGGCACTGAATAATGAGACATGGAATCGAGGTAGATAAAGTAAAGGTAGATGTTATCAAGAAACTCCCACCTCTAACATCTGTAAAGGGTGTTAGGATTTTTTTGGGACGTGCTGGATTCAATTGAAGATTTATCAAGGACTTCTCCAAAATTGCTAAACCCTTATGCAAATTATTGGAGAAGGACACGACGTTCAAATTTGATGAGGAGTGTTTAAGAGCTTTCAATGATTTGAAAAGTCGGTTAGTTTTGGCACCAATCATCGTCATACTGGAGTGGGCTTTGCCATTTGAATTGATGTGTGACGCAAGTGACTTTGCGATAGGAGCTGTGATGGGCCAGCAAAGGAACAAAGTTTTTTATCCCATATACTATGCAATTCGGACTCTGACGGGAGCTCAATTGAATTATATGATAACAGAGAAAGAATTACTTGCTATTGTATTTGCTTTGACAAGTTTTGATCTTATCTTGTAGGTACCAAAGTGACTGTCTATACAGATCATTCGATAAGTAAATATTTACTTGCCAAGAAAAATGTCAAGCCGAGATTGATCCGATGGGTACTTCTACTCCAAGAGTTTGATCTAGAAATTCAAGATCAAAAGGTAATAGAAAACCAAGTAGCAAACCACTTGTCCAGGTTGGAGTCGCAAGAAGGGACTTCTCCACTTATACCCATTCAGGAGACATTCCCAGATGAACACATACTTACGGTAAATCATATCCATAATACCCCTTAGTTTGCTGATTTTGCTAATTATTTAGCTTGTGGTTTGATGCCTCTTGATAAGTCGTATCAACAAAAGAAAAAGTATCTTCACGATGTGAAGTACTATTTTGGGAAGAACCATACTTGTTCAGAAAGTGTACAGATTAAATGATTTAGAGATGTGATACGATCTCGGTTTAGTAGATTAGTCCGAGTCATTTAGTTGCCCGATCGTCAAACGAAGAAGTAAGCCTTGGTATTAGGTTTCAAAGAAAAGAAAGTAAGTTTGGAGTTTAAGGAAGTCGAGTAGGTTCGAAACAAAGGAGGGATAATGGATTCGGTTTAGGCTAAAAGATGTATATGAAACTTGGTCAATTTCGGTTTATGTTTAGTTAGGGAAAGATTTATGTTTTGGTACGAATTAGGTTTGGAAGTAGGTACGAAATGGTATTGGCTTTTAGTACGAAAAGGGTAAATTGGCTCAAAAAAGTCAAGGATGAACGAACACTAAAGAAGAGTGTTGACCCGAAACTTATAGGACCTAAAAGAGTTGGGAAATGGTAATTTAGAACCTTGRCCCRATACTTAGGTAAGTATGAACCAAAGGTATWARGGTGAAYGCCACASTCGGGKTTARGGAGTGATAAGTTCAGAAAAAGACTCGGAAAGACGCCACTAGAAGCTAGATAAGTCTTACGGGTCTCGAACGAAATTTGAGAGAAAATGACTCACAAATTCGGCAGCAATTCATTAAAAATTTGCCAAAAGTCCTTTTACAAAATGAATTCACAACTATTTATAGGCAAAGCTTAAGTTAGCTGAATAGCCACATACATTTTTAAGAACTAAGCAAATGAGTCCACTTAATTGAGCTAGCAAGATTCGGCTGAATGTGAGCTCCAATGGTCAGCTTCTAGAATGAACAAT
>JABEZY010274076.1:0-26577 GCA_013467495.1 Gossypium gossypioides
TCTCAATCGGACAACCGAGCGAAAAGTTATGGCCTTTCAAAGTTTTTCAAGCTAAAAAACATAAACGGTTCATCCACGTCAGCAAATTGCGTCCTTGAGGAAGCGATTTCCTTCCATGTCAGCAAGTCGCACTGACGTGGATGCGATTTCCTGGCGCGTACCCTGACATCGCGCTGACGTGGACGTGATTTCGCGAAAAATTGACCATTCCGGTAAATAATTATAAAATGAGCCCATTTCGGTAATTTTTGAAAAAAAGGGCTTTTATTGGTAAATTGCCCTAATGAATCATCATCGACTCTCAAGTCAGGACCTTATCAATAAAACTCATCCATTCCTGAATCTTCTATCACTTTCTAATGATCATCAGTTAATCCTAACAATTTCCTAAGTTCCCATGCCTCCTTTGCTTATTTCTGAATTACCTTTTTACGATTACAAAAATTCGAATCAGATAAATGACTCATTTGCGAAATTCCCTCTTGGTGAGGTAGGCTTTGGAAATCTATTTTTCATCTTTCTATCTTTTCCTTTTTTTTCTTTGCCCCCAGCTTAGACAACCTACATTCTTCTACTTTATATAAAGATTTCACTTTCTTGCCCATTTTTTTTATGAATACCAGGCAACTGTTCTATCGCTTTCCTATTCAATGAAAACCCACAATCATCAACCTATGAATCCTCGTTGATACACGGGGAATCTTCATTATTTCTCACCTCCCTGTGCACTCTCTCCTCCGGTGACACTGTTGATGTCTTATCTTGAAAGGAAACTTGTTTATGTCGATTTTCAATCACATAAGAAGGATTATTCTCCAATGAAACTCTAACAGGGGAGTGTGACCTAGGAGAGCCCACAAAAAAGTTCAAGGCCCTAATATCGTCCACACAATCCTGTTCCCAAACCATCTTATTAACAATCCTTTCCAAATTACCTCCCTTACTATTGTTACAAAGCCCAGAATGACATCCTCTAATGTTAAGCCCAATGTCATCAATCATAAAATCCACCCCAAGATCACATGTCTCCCCACCAACCTTATTATCATTAATCCTGTCTATCAGTTGCAATGTCACCTCCTGACAAACTTATTCATGGTCCGCCTTAACACAATAATCCATACCAGCTCCAGTCTCACCATTAATGTCCTCAAAAAAGCTCCCATCAATATTCCAAGTCTTTTCCTTGTTCCCAAGGCCATCCCGTTCTCCCATGTTCACCGGAGACCCATCTCAAGAATCGATCAAATCAGCTTCCTTGCCATCAGCCACCTCTGTCCTAGCGCCGTTGTTTATAGACTCAGAAGACTTAGACACCCATTCAATCTCTCAGTTGCATATGATATTTAGCAAAATGAAAGTATCAGATTTAGAGACTCAAACCATGAAAGAATAATTACCAACTCGTAATTCAATAACCTCATCAATATTATTTAAGTAAGGTGTCACTAGTTGGCTTTGTGGAAAGATTTGGGGCTCACAGTATCCTCGTCAACAATAACATATTCACCCACTTTTTAATAATTCTTTGGAAAGTAGAGGGACATCATGCTTGTAAAGGAATACAAAAAAATGAGATCCATACCCTACGGGTTTCAATTTTTAACTTTTCTGACCAAGCCTTTGATACGGTTATTTTCCAAAAGATCGAAGAAGAAAGAGTTGACAGAAGAGAACAAAGGGTAGATGAAGAAAGGCAACAAGATTTTCATTCTATAACTAAATTCATAACTGTTTTTCTATATTGCCTTCACTGCTAAAAGGTCAATAAGGACGTTACAAATGATTTGAAAATCGGATAAGGCTATTATGTTAATAGTTGTGCTCATGAAATGCATCATTTCACTTAAACGACTAATACTCCCGTACACTTAACAAAACGCACTGTTGAATCCTTAACAAAAACTCATCATTTAACTTAAACTTAGACACTAAATATCGCTTTTAACTAAAAAAATAACAGAAAATAAAACAGTCCATAACAAATATTTCCAAGGTTGAAAGGATCCTTGACCTCAAGGATCAAAAGCAGGGAATCGTTGCTGCAAGTCAAGACAAAGCTTACTCAGCTTGGGGTCATCCTGCTAACAGTGTCACACTCTAGTTAACAATTCAGAGATAATTGAATTACCCACCATTTGAAGTAACTGTCCAGCTGAGCCTGAAGGTTGTCTGGAAAGGGTATCTCCCAGCACATTGCTACTACCCTTCCTGTATCATCAAGTCATAACCTTACATCTTGGCCACCCATATCTGTTAAAAAGGAGTGATAGCCTACTGATCATAAAGGAATATGAAACTTTAGTGGTCAGTTCTGATTTGAAAGTGGCAGCCAATCAAGTAGGGATGCCATTTCATGACAACAAGAAGGACTGCCAATATTTCCTTTTAATAAATGGACAATGCCTAGTGTCTCACCCTGAGGGCCTTGTTGAAAAAGGCAATGGGATGTCATTGTTGTTAGAGAACAGCTCCTACACCTAGGTTACTTGCATCTGTATCTATGCAGAATTTAATATAGAAGTCAAGTAGCACGAGAACAAGAGTAGTGCTTAAGGCATGTTTTACTGCGTGAAAGGCTTCTCCAGCTTGTAATGTCCAACCCCACTCATGTTTTGAGAAGATCAATCAGAGGTTTAGCTATAGTTCCATAGTTTCTAGTGAACCTCCTATAGTACCCCAAGAGGCCAAGGAAGCCCCTAAGCTCTTTTATTGGTTGTAGATTTGGCCAAGACATTACACTCTCCACTTTAGAGTGGTCTATGGCTACAGTCTCTTGGGAAATGACATGACTAAGGTACTCAATTCTAATGGAGGCAAACTGATATTTACTTCTCTTACCAAAGAGTTTGTGACTCATCAAAAGGTAGAGCACCTCTTTAAGATGCAGCAAATGGTCTGACCATGACATGAATTAGATAAAATGTTATTAAAGAAGACCAGCACAAACTTCTTCAATAAGGTCTTGAACACTGAATTCATCAGTGCTTGGAAATTGGAGGGGGCATTAGTGAGGACAAAGGGCATGAAAAAAAATCATAATGCCTTTCATGTGTCTTAAAGGCTATCTTGTGGATATAGGCTCCCACATCCTGATTTGATGGTAGCCTGAGCTGAGATCCAACTTGGAAAAGAACACATGTCCCAACTCATTCAAGAGCTCTTAAATGACTGGGATGAGAAACTTATCCTTGATGGTTAACTGGTTAAGTTGCCTATAATCCGAATATAATCTCTAGCTGTTTTTTTATCATCACAATGGGAGAAGCAAAGGAACTGTTGCTATCCTTAGGGTAGAAGTTTCTACTAACAAAGCTCGGGCAAAGGAAAAACAACTATAGAGCAAAGGCGTTCCCGTCCTCTAGATGATCCGGAGGAGGATTGAGTCTTCTTTTTATTTTGATTTTTTTAAAAGACTTGTATTAATTTTTCGATAATTTTAAACTTAAAATTATAGGAGTAGGATTAATAGTAGATTATTCGTTATATTGCTTTACGTTTATGTTTTCTATGTAGGAACCCAAAATGAAGGAGGCACAAACAATTCAATCTTTATAAGAGTAAAGGAGGAAGCACTCATCAACAGAAGCTAGAGCGACCATAATCAATCGGATAAATTCTTTACTTATTTTTAAGGGCTACACATTGAGGACAACGTGTCAACTAAAGTGTAGGGGGTAACATAGGAAATTTATGTTTTTTCTTGTCTTTTCATGTGCTTGAGTTTGTAGAAATACAACTGATTGGTTAAGAGCATGTATATAGGTTGTTTGTGTTTACAAATAAATTTGGCATGATGGTAGGTGATTTTAAATTTTTTATTATTACACTACTAAGTTTTAAATGTTACACTGTAAATAGGTATTAAGCAATCAATTGTACCAAATGGTACAGAAAATACAAGGAAATGAGCATGTTAGTACGAATGATAAATGGTTGAATTTGTATTTGTTTGGTTGATTAAATTTGTGCATTTTGAGATATTTAGGGATGACCTAATGCATTGTTTGGAACACATCCAAAGCCAAAAAGCCAACCTATTAATGTTCACCTTTAGTATCGATTTTTTGAGCCTATTGACACTTCTTGATAAACCTCATTTCAAACTTTGAGCCTGAAAACGTTAATTTATATTTGCCCTTTTTCTTTGGTTCTACACTACACGACTACAGATGTTTGGCTATATGTATTGAGGGTTAAGTAGATACATTGCGGTGAAGTTTGTAAAAATAGAGTGAAATAGGAAAGATTGGCATGATATAGGAACTATAAGTGAGCCTAAGGTGCAAAACAACAAATAAAAATCCAAAAAGAAAATTAGTACGAGTAGAAAAAGTCATAAACCAGTAAGAAAACATTCATGAGTGAGATGTATTGAAAAAGATAAAAGTGGCAAAGTCACAAAAGAAAGAAAAACTCGTTCATTAGTGCACAAAAACTCATAAGGCTAGCCATAGTTATTATGTGATGCTATGACTTCCTATATATGGAGAGACAAGGAAGGTGAGAGAAGGAGAATTAAGGCGGTGAGCGGGTAAGGGTCACTAATGGGGGATGAATAAGGATCAATGTGATGTGCCAAACTATCTTTGTGTTTGTAACTCTTTTAATGCTTGCTATTTTTGAATTTCATACTTGTCTTAAGCCTCAAAATGTTAGAAGCAAAAATTTTCTATGTGACCTAAATATCCATATACATGAATGGGCATCATACTAAACATACGCATAAACGACTATTTCCATAATGCTCGTATAATGAAAGCACTTGTATGATTTGTTGATGGACCTTTACAGGTGAGACCCTTAACACTTGTATATTTTGTAACATACTGAACTTAGATGTTTGCGATCAAATGTGGTAAGTCAATTACTCATCATGTAAAAATTGTTAGTAAGCATGAAATGCCTAATTCATATGCTCCGAAGTCAATGCTTGTATCATACTTGCTCAAGGGTCATTATCTTTTATTTGTCACTTATGTTTATGTTGCTTGAGGATAAGCAATGACTTAAGTGTGGGGGAGTTTGATCTTCCATAATCAATGTAGCAAATTAAACTAGTTTTCACATGTAAGGAGCTTGAATCCAAGCATTTTCGTTATGTTTTAGTTAAGATTTCTTAGTTTTGTTTACATTTAATAAAATGTGCAAATTGAGTCTTTTATTGACCTTAGGGGCTGAATGAGGCCTAAGGGAGAGCTAACACACTTTGTGAGTGTGCAGGAGACCCTTAGAAGGCGTACTAAACCAATACCAGTCACTATGGCACAACACGGGATGTTCGATGTCACAACATAGGGAGTAGAATGGAGAAAGCTCAAGACTTCCTTCGATGTCTTGACATAGATTGAGGGTGTCACAACATACCCCCAAAGATAGCCCAAGAGGAGTATATTGATTGCCATGTCGTGACATAGGTTCTGGTGTGTCTCGACTTCGACTCTGTGGCGGAAATTAAACATGAAACAGGGGAGTTTTGGTCTGCACAATTAAGCTTAAAGCTCGAGAATGTCAGCTAACCTAGGGTTGAGGACGACGACCACTTAAAATCTATAAATAGGATCCTTTAGCACATATGATGGACAACATTCACTTAGCCTAGATTTTCTTTCGCAAATTTAATTTAGTTTTTCTTTCGGTTTTAGGTTTTAGAATTTATTTCAATTGTTCCTCGTTGTTTTCAAGAGATCTGAATTGTGGAAGTATTCAAATTGTGAGGATTTGTGATTAATCTCAATACAATCAGGCTCTTTCATTTAATCTACCTTGTCAATTTAATTAACATCCTTTCTCTTTACATCGATTCTATATTGTCTATGAAAGCCATGAAGAACTAACCCCTCTATGGGGATTAGCGAGTGGAGATATAATTTGTTAACTGTTTTGTAGGGTTACTTAACAAATCAGCTGGTTGGGAAAGGAAGAACGTGAAACAAAACCTAGGCCTATCATCCCTGGGAAGACATCAAGGTGAGAATTAACCTAAAATTGTTATGGCCTATCTGTGAACACCTTCACCCCAAGCCAGTCTAGACTGTGAGGTCGAAAGATAAGTAGTTCTTGCTGACTCATTATGTTAGTGGAAGATCGGGAGATCGGTAGATCCTACTAAGGTAGCGACTAGTTGATTGACGAAGAACCCGAAATGATAATGGATGGAAATTATCGAAGCGAGCTAATCACCCATAGTCAAGATTTGATTTATTCTCCCTTTCTATCTCTTGAAGTCTATTTCTTTTATGTTATTTTGTCTTTATTATTATAGAAACCCTAAAAATACTTTCTTTTATATTTTCGTACTATGACTTATTTAAAAGTACTTAATAGATCTTCTAGTGTTTAGGTTAGAATTGATATGGCACTCGCATCCCTTGGGTACGATTCTTGGAGTACTCACCTACTTCATTGTAAAACTATATTACAACTCGACCAATATACTTGTGAAAACTGCCTTAACTTTCTATATTTCATTGCAGTATTCACACTCTGGAAGTTAGTACATCCGGAGGTGGTCAGTAACAAGTTCCACAAAAAAAATAAACATTCATGCACAGGGTTCACACACATATAAGGGTTTGCAAAACTAAGGGTACGTGTGTAATTAAGATAAACATAGTTAGGGTTTCGCATGCAATAAAACAAACTTAGTAGGGGCACACAAGTAATTTATGTAACATAAAGGGATTTGCAAGGAAATAAAATACACAAGTATGAATAACATTGATTTATTGATGAAAGAAATAGAAAATAATTTCCAAAACTTGATACGCAGAAATAAAGTAAACTTAAAAGAAATAAAGCATAACATAGTGTAATTTTAAGCTAAAGAGAATTATTCAATAATCAAATCAACGCTATAATTTATTGTTCTAAGCAACATAACGTAAACCCATCAGCCATATTTATGGTTTGCTCATATCAGTCAGGTGCCTCACCACATCATCAACCTCGCCTATGCCATCCGTGATCTACTTACTAGAGAAGAAGTAAGAGAAGAGTGGGTGAGTTCGGGGAGAACATAGTGAATAATCAAGAACCATTAGGTTATGCTTAAAAGCCATATTTGAAAATAATAAAAAAAAGAGTTGAAAAACAGTTTGTGTGTCGAGTTCGTAAGTGAGGATATAGACCCAGTTCGCATCTAAAAAATGTATTTTTGGTGAAAATAGTTTAAAAAAATGTTTACAACTCCTTCATTTCAAAAATGAAATCAATTTAGAGTTTATAGTAGTGCCTGTGAGACCAACTCGCACTTAACGAAAATTATGAATAGAGTCGGCCTTAGGTCGCATGATTGGTTCATCACACACACATATTGGAAATCCCACAAAGGCCCATGCTCTAAAAGGGTATGCAATGTGTAGCTCACTAAGGCTCATGCTCACGGAGGAACACGCATAGTGAGACTTATCATGGGCGAGTATTCTCAACCCTTGGTATAGCAAATCAGAAGGCTCTCCAAGGAGCTCATAAAACAGAAAGCTCACACTAAGTCAAAGCTAAATAAAAGGCTTACACAAAGCAGATCCAAAAAGAGAACTCGCACAAAGTAAACTTAGCAAAGAGCTCGCATAAAGCGAAGCCTAAATTATTTGCTTGTAAAGGTTTGCACGTAAGTGCCTTTCAGAAGCACAATTTAAAACTGTTCTTTTCAAAAGATTCTTTATAATCGGGGACTCGCATAAGAGTTCATGTAAGTTTTTACTTTAAAAATCATCTTTTCAAAATCATGTTTTGAAAACAAAATTTCGTAGCTTAAAACCAGAGCTTGCAGTAGCTTACCCTTAAACTTGTTTCGAAAGGATAATTCTTTAGAAAAAATATACAGTTAAATTAAAAATCATAGCAATTACCATACTCAAAATAATTCTATCCCACTTACCGAAATGAAGAACTTATATGATTTTGGCTTTGTCTTTATCCTTGCTAGAAGACGGTGCAACTAGTTCACAACAACAAAAATATTACTAACAGAACATTCAGAATTCACACATGCATGCAAACCTAGCTCTAAGGACAATCAACCCTAACAAGAAAGGGACTTACCCAGATTGCCACAAACAGTCTTTTCAGAACAGAGACTTTGACGACAGAATATTCAATTAAAAATTTTCAAAATTAAGGGTCATATTTATGAACCTAAGATTTCTAGATATCTTTGGATATTCTATCTGATTTAGGAAAGACGTTACATGCACGAAAGTCTTCCTCAATTCACTAAATCACTTTTTTCCTAAATTTACGTCTATGTATCTTTGACCAGCGAACCCAATTTGTCTCTTTACTGATGAACCTTACTCGCCATACAGATTGGTAAACCCGTAGCTCACCAACACATTAGTGAACAAGCCTCATAGTGAACCTAGTGAACCTCTTCCACTTTATTTGGCGAATCCTGGTGCTCAGTGAACACTCCTATTGAAACTTCATTGACGAGCATTGTTGCTCGCCTTAGTTTATCAGAACATTGGTGAAACTTACTTCATATGGCCAAAACTTTTAGCCTCGATCTCGGGTTTTTATATTTCCTAAAATAAACTTTAATATTTACATATTAAATTCAACCCGATACTCTATAATATGATCCAACCCGATTCAGTTTTTATATTTCCTAAAATAAACTTTAATATTTACATATTAAATCAATTTCTTATCCCAAATTTACCCAGTAAAATTTTAACGATTTTACCCCCAATAAATTTCGAGAAAATTTGTTGACTATGTTACAACTTAACATGTTCACTATGACAGAATGATTTATTTTCATTTTCAGGCTTTAAAATTGTCCAAACATATTAATTCCATCATTTTTTAAGTAATCCTATATAGGATTGCAAATTTCCATTTTCATTTTTATTTCTATTTTTGAAAACCTATATTCAATTCCAGATGATTCCATTTCTCCATTTCGGAGAAAACTATGATCATTCCTGAATGTTTCTCATTTCTCCTTTTCTATCCATTTTTTTTATTTCTATTCAAACATGCAATTCATTTATAGTTTCAACGAGCTAGTGGAGGGACCGATTGGACATATCTAATTGAGGCTCAAATGATTTATAATAAAGTTCTAGTTTTTCGCCTATTAATTATAAACTTATTTAGTCACAAAGTCATTCCACTATAATATCGTGGTTGAGTTCTCCTCAACTACATACCATTATGAAAGCAACTACTCAGTGCTCATCCAATGACCTTGTCATAAGTGTGTTACCCTCATAGGATATCTTTGATCTCTTTAGGATAGTATCGCTCTCCCAATATAGTTTTATTTTATCTCATGGTAACCATTACATCTTCTTTCATGAAAAGTGAATCACTATTAAATAGTGATCAAGTCATCCATCACAAAGACGAACGACCCGTGACCACGTTTACTTTTCATTAATCATACAATTCCAATGAAAGGATATCATTTACCCATGTTTTGGGCTATGAATTCCATAGTTGTGAATTATGTTACATACTACGAAAATTGTACACCCAACGCACTAGGTTTCGGCTCTTTATCTGTTTGAACTAAAATTTTACTTACATGAAAATGTATGAGTCAGGCATACATAGTCTGCCATCCACTCAAGATTTAGGTATGTCACACTATGAATGTCACTAGTGACTAAACGGATTCAGGATCTATTTTACTTAGATCCTTTCCAATGTACTATCAGTCCAGTTAGTCACATCTATGTTTCTATCTTTTGGGAGTCATCCGCTCTGATGCCTAAGCCAAGGCCCCTCGCCAATTGGACTTGATAAATGACATATTAGACTTTCAACTATTTTTCCCATTTTTGATTAGACTAAGGACATATTTAAGTTTGTCTACTAATACAAGCTATCTTTTTGTACTATGATCTAACCACGTAATACCACTTAATATTAGTTAAACATTAGACAATCATTGAGCAACATTTGCTCCCATTTTGCTTTGTGTGAAAAAATCATGTGAGGACAAAGTATTATTATAATTAAATGATTTACTCTTTGCTTTATCTTGCCACAAGTAGCCCTAACATTGTGTTAAGTGTTTTCATGTGTGCTAGATATCAATCTTGTCCTAAGGAGTCACATTTACAAGCCCTTAAGAGAATCTTTAGATACCTTCGATACACTCCTAATTTAGGCCTTTGGTATCCTAGATATTCGTCCATCAGCTTTCATGCATTCTCAGATGTAGATTTTGGAGGTTGCAAATTAGATAGGAAAAACACCTCTGATACTTGTCAATTCCTAGGCAACATGCATGTATCATGGTTTTCAAAGAAACAAAATAGAGTTGTTTTGTTGATAAATCTTGAAAAGAGTTATATTTTATGCCTTTATACTTGATTAATTTTCTGTACTTAGGTAAGTTTAGTTGCATTTTAGGATTTTCCATTAGTGTTTTTAGGAAATTGCATCAAAAGGCTTGGACTATACTTAAATGTTTTTACATGTTACTTCTAATTGTTTGTGGGAAGGATTTGTTTGTTAAGTGGCTGGTGCTGAATGAGGAAAATAAGTAAAGGAGTGAAGGTTTGTCGTGGTAAAAGGTTGGGCAGTTTGCCAACACGAATGCCGTGGAAATGCCAGGAAGCGACCCAGTCAACACTTAACAGTTATCAAACATGTTATATGTATACTAGAAAAATTAGCTTAAAAAGAGGAAAAAGATCATGGGATCATAGGATGATGGGTCTACTCTAAAGGAAGAGGTATAAAACCCAACAAGAAAGAGGAAAAAGGGAGTGACGATTAGAGAGACAATTTGAAAAAAATCCTTGGACGAAAGTAGAGGATAACAGTTGAGAACAAGGTAGAGTCAAAAATAGAAAAGAAGAAGAAGAAGGCAATCCCTCTAAGCAATCACAAGATATTACATCGTCAGAGTTGTGGGCTGGATAGGTGAAAGCTATCTTCCCTAAGTTCTTCATTTTCTTCTTTATTTGTTTCTTTGTGATCTTAATTGATAAAAATGGTGTTGAATGTTATTTTGAATTTGGATGTTATTTTCCAACCCATGAGCTAATCTCATAGGGTTGGGATTGCTTGGTGAAACCTTTATTTCCTTTAATGCCTAAAGCCTAGATTAGTTTTAATTTATTGTTCCATTAAATGGTATTTATGAATTGCATGTGTATAATCTCTAGACATAGATGAATGTGTCGCATATTTATAAAATTAATCTAATATTGACAAGGTTAGGTTAGTTAGATCAAAATTGAATGATATGAGTAAGTATTCAACTGAATACTTGTAGCAATCTCTAGACATAGAGCAGCATTCCATACGGAAATAAAACAAAATAGTGATGGGTATCATGCTAAAGGCCTATACAAATATATCGCTTTAGGGAAGGTAACTTGAGGTATTGCTCTCGAAAGAAGCAAGTCATTTTAGATCTTTTCCAAGCAGTAGAATAAGATTGATTTTTCCAAGACATTATTGGTTAACAAAGGTAAATTCTTTGTAATCCCAACCTGACGATTCAGCATCATAAATCCTTGAACCTTTACTGTAGCATCTCTATTTTCACATCCTTAGTTGTTTTCTTATTTACATATTATTCACGTAGTCATTCTCGTAATTGTCATTGAATACTTACTCTTGTCTTACCATAGCATTTTCATTTATTTGTTAGAATTCACATATTACACAC
Source organism: Gossypium gossypioides (assembly GCA_013467495.1). Taxonomy (NCBI): domain Eukaryota; kingdom Viridiplantae; phylum Streptophyta; class Magnoliopsida; order Malvales; family Malvaceae; genus Gossypium; species Gossypium gossypioides. The sequence goes on from JABEZY010274076.1 coordinate 11,639, forward strand.
ATCAGTATTCCTTAATTGTCTCTGCATTCTTATTATTGTTTTTGCCATAGCATTAAACACACTCATTTATAATAACTTAACCAATTTATACATAACTGATCCCTATGGAGATGATCTCACTTATCACTTTATTACTTGATCTGAAGTGTACACTTCCACAATTCACTTAGCGTATTCATATGCGACAGGTTTTTGGTGTTGTTACCGGGGATCGCCAATTTGGTGAAATTTGGTTTGATCGCCAATTTGGTGAAATTTGGTTTTCTTATTTTATCTAATTCCATTAGTTTTATTTAACTTAGTTGGTTTTAATTTTTATATGTTTGTTATCAGTGCATGAATAGATGCATTCCTGCTAACAAAGAGTATCTTTTTGACCCTGAGATTGAGAGAACTTTGCGAAGAAGAAGAGAAGTGTGTAAGATGGCTAGGGATGGGAATGATCTTGGTCTGAATGATCCGTTAAATCTTACTGGTCAGGATGTTGATCTTCCTATTCATTGCATGATAGATAACCGAGACAGGCCAATTCGTGAACATGTTGTGTCGATTTTGGATTATCTGAATCCAGGGATAGTTAGACCACACATTTAAGGTCAGTGTTTTGAATTGAAACCGGTGATGTTTTAGATGTTGCAAATAGTGGGACAGTTTAGTGGGTTACCTACTGAAGATCCACGATTGCATTTAAGACTTTTTGTAGAAGTCTATAACTCTTTTAGACAATAGGGTGTTCCTGAAGACGCCCTGAGACTTATGTTGTTTCCATATTCCTTGAAAGACCATGCAAGAGCATGGTTGAATGCTTTGCCGTCGGGGACAGTGGCATCATGGGATGACCTTTATTAGAGGTTTTTGCTATGGTATAATTTTCCAAACATGAATACCAAGCTTAGAAATGACATCACATATTTTCAGCTATTGGAGGATAAAACACTGTACGAAGCTTGGGAAAGATTTAAAGAATTACTGCAAAAATGTTTGACGCATGGGTTTCAGCACTGGACTCAGATGGTGATGTTTTATAGTGGGTTGAATGCGGATACGAGAATGGTAGTTGATGCTTTTGCCAACGGTACATTTTTGGATAAATCTTACATTGAAGCTTATGATATTTTGGAATGAATTGCCAATAATGATTATCAATATCCTACCGCTCGAGTTGGGACTGGCAGAAGAACTGCTGGCACCGTGGAACTTGATGTAATCACTTCATTGACTGCCCATGTATCATATTTAACTAATATGATTAAAACAATGAAGAGGGCAACTATAGTTCAGGAGATGAAATTAGTCAAGCTATCTAGCTTTTGTTGTAGTGAAAACCATGAGTTTGACAAATGCCCATCAAATCTAGCATCTGTGTGCTACATGGGCAATTTCAATCGAAATAATAACCCCTATTCCAACCCCTACAATCCAAGGTGGAAACAACATCCAAATTTTGTTGGAATAATCAAGGTGCAGGGAATTTTAACAATGTTGCAAGACAGAATGCCATCAATGCACCACCTGGTTATACTTACCCTATGTCGAGGCAAAATACCCAACAAGGTTAGACATGGACTTCATCATCATCATCATCATCATCTACTGAAGCTTTGTTGAAAGAGTATATGACCAAGAATGATACGGTAATTCAAAGTCAAGCTTCATACCTTCAAGCTCTTGAGAATCAAATGGACAGATAGTAAATGCTTTGAGTTTGAGACCATAAGGAGCTCTACCAAGTAACAATGAGAATTCAAGATCACAAGGGAAGGAGCATTGTAAGGAAATTACTCTCAAAAGTGGGACTCAGCTGAATGAAATCGTTAAATATGCCATGGTAGAAGATGAAAAGATTTTAGAAACGCCTGAAAATCAGACTCCGTTTGGAAAAGCTAAGCAAAATAATTTTGCAGAAGAATCAAATCATCTTGCTAATGGAAATGCTACGACAAAATAGCATCGACATCTTGTAAGATGACTACCTTTACCATTTCCTCAGCGATTCCACAATTGTAAACAAGAGGCTTAGTTGAAAAGATTTTTAGATGTCCTTAAACAACTTCACATTAACATACCGTTGGTGGAAGCTTTGGAGCAGATGCCTAATTATGTAAAATTAATGAAAGACATACTGTCAAAGAAACGCAGATTAAGAGAATTTGAGACTGTTGCTCTCACTGAAGGGTGCACAGTGATGTTGACTAATAAATTACCTCTAAATTTGAAGGACCTAGGGAGTTTCATTATCCATTGTTCAATAGGAAATCAGTATGTTGGTAAGGCATTATGTGATTTAGGAGCAAGTATAAATATAATGTCTATGTCTATTTTCAGGAAGCTAGGAATTGCGAAAGCAAGACCTACTACGGTTACATTGAAACTGGTTGATTGATCCTACGCACATTCGAAAGGTAAAATTGAAGACGTGTTGGTAATAGTAGACAAGTTTATTTTTTTAACAAATTTTCTTATTTTAGAATGTGAAGCTGACAAAGATGTGCCAATTATTCTTGGAAAACCTTTTCTTGGTATAAGCAAGACTTTAATTGATGTGCAGAAAGGTGAACTGACCATGAGTGTAAATGAATAAAAGATTAAATTCAATGTATTTGATGCCTTGTAATGCGCTGATGAGAATGAAGGATGTCATGCTATTGTTTTGATAGAAACAATAGTAGAGGAAGAGTTCACAAGATTTTGCCACGGCAATTCTGACAATGATGATGACTCAAGTAGAGTAACGCAATAATTTTTTAGGATCTTGGTGAACCTGTAGAAGCCAAGTAGCTTGTGGATATACTAGGGAAGAAGTTTGAATCCTTAGATTTATTAGATCATTCTTTCAAGCCTTCTAAACCTTCTATAGAGGAACCTTCCACATTGGAATTGAAACATTTTGCCACAGCATTTAAAATATGCTTATTTGGGAGAAAACAACACTTTTCCAGTAGTTACTTCTGCCGAGTTGACACTCGATCAAAAGGTGAGATTGTTGGAAGTAATCTGACGATCTAAGAAGGTATTGGGATGGACAATTTCTGACATCAAGGGAATCAACCCTGCTATTTGTATGCAAAAAATTTTACTCGAGCATTGTCATAGCAATTCTATTAAACAGCAAATGAGGTTGAATCCAATCATGAAGGAAGTTACTAAGAAAGAGATCATCAAGTGGCTCAATGCTGGTATTTTTTACCCGATCTCTAACAGGTCATGGGTTAGTCCTATACAATGTGTGCCTAAGAAAGGAGGTGTCACAATAATCAACAATGATAATAATGAGCTTATTCCTACTCGCACTATCACGAGATGGAGAGTATGCATGGATTATCGCAAGCTCAATAAGGCAACTCGGAAGGACCATTCTCCTTTACCATTTATTGACTGGATGTTGGATATATTAGCTAGGAAAGCTTTTTACTATTTTTTGGATGGTTATTCTGGATATAATCAAATTGCCATAGCTTTAAATGGCCAAGAGAAGATAATTTTCACGTGTCTATATGATATTATTGCGTTTAGACGGATGCCATTTGGGTTATGTAATACCCCGGTAACCTTTCAGCATTGTATGATGTCCATATTCTCAAACATGGTGGAAAATTTTCTTGAAGTCTTCTTAGACGATTTCTCCGTGTTTGGCAATGATTTTGAGGATTGCTTGAAAAATCTTAAATTAGTTATGTGTCATTGTGAAGAAACAAATCTTGTTTTAAATTGGGAGAAATGGTACTTCATGGTTTGTGAAGGTATTATGCTAAGGCATAAGATATTGCAAAAAGGGATTGAAGTTGACAAAGCAAGAATTAAGGTGATAGAAAAATTTTCACCTCCTACCAGTGTCAAGAGTATTAGGAATTTTCTAGGTCATCCGGGATTTTATAGAAGATTCATTACGGATTTTTCGAAGATATCTAAACCCTTGTACGTCTTGTTGAAACATAATAGACCTTTCAATTTTGGTGAACCTTGTTTGATCGCTTTCGAATAGCTGAAAAGACGATTGGTAACATCACCAATTGCAACTGTTCCAGAATAGAGAGTGCCTTTTGAACTCATGTGTGATGCCAATTATTATACTATGGGAGCAATGTTGGGATAGCGAAAAGATAAGGTATTTCATGCAATTTATTATAGGAGCAGGACCCTGATGGATGCACAGCTGAACTACACCACCACAGAAAAGGAGTTATTGACTGTGGTGTTCGCATTTGATAAATTTTGATCTTATTTAGTTGGCACCAAAGTCACGGTCTACACATACCACTTTGCTATTAAGTATTTGGTGACCAAGAAATATGCCAAGCCACGATTACTTCGGTGGATAATTCTGCTGCAGGAGTTTAATTTAGAAATTCGAGATAGACGGGGGACTGAAAATCAAGTGGCTGATCACCTGTCAAGGATAGAAGCTGTAAATGAAGATGGCAAAAGTCAACTTTTTAAAGAAGATTTTCTAGATGACCAACTGTTGGTTGTCATGACATTACCTTAGTATGCCAATATAGTGAACTTCTTAGTAAGTGGTTTGATGCCACTTGATCTCAACAGCCAATGAAAATGGAAGTTCCTTCATGATGCCAAGCATTATTATTGGGATGAACCCTTCTTATTCAAGAAATGTGCTGATCAGATAATTAGGAAGTGTGTCCCTGATGACAAAGTACATAGCATCCTGTAACTTTGTCACTCAGTGCCTTACGGAGGACACTTTAGAAGAATGAGAACTGCTGCCAAGGTACTCCAATCTGGATTTTATTAGTCAAGTTTGTTCAAGGATGCCCATGAATTTTATAAGTCATGTGACCGTTTTTAGAAGATATGAAATCTATTTAATAGACAAAAAAAATGTCGTTGCAAAATATTTTGGAGATTGAGTTGTTTGATGTTCAGGGAATCAACTTTATGGGTCCATTTCCACCGTCATTTGGCAGTCTCTACATACTTTTGGCAGTGGACTACATCTCTAAGTGGGTCGAAACGGTACCCCCCAATGAATGATGCCAAGTTAGTGTTGAATTTTTTGCACAAGAACATTTTCAAAAGATTTGGTACACCTCGAGCAATTATCAGTGATAAAGGTTCTCATTTTGATTGCAAATTAGTTGCTAATGCTTTCCACAGGTATGGGGTGAAACATAAGATTGTGACGGCATATCATCCCCAAACAAATGGATTAGCGGAGATTTCTAACAGAGAAATTAAACAAATTCTAGAAAAAGTGATGAACCCGACTCGAAAAAATTGGTCCTCCAGATTGGATGAGGCTTTGTGGGCTTATCGTACGACATTCAAAATGCCGTTAGGGATGTCGCCTTTTAAGCTTGTTTTTGGGAAGCCATGTCACTTACTTGTTGATTTAGAGCATAAAACATTTTGGGCTATTAAAAAGCTGAAAATGGACTAAAAAGCTGCTGGCCATAATAGGTTGTTAGAACTAAATGAAATGAAAGAATTCCGGGTATAGGCATATAAGAATGCTAAATTGTACAAGGAGAAGACCAAGCATTGGCATGATAAGAGGATTATGCCAAGGAAATTTGAACCAGGACAATAGGTGTTGTTGTTCAACTCTAGGCTCAAATTGTTCCCTGGTAAATTAAAATCTCGTTGGTCAGATCCTTTTGAAGTAGCTCAAGTCTATCCTCATGGAGTTGTTGATGTTAAAGATACAAAAATGAGGTTCACATTTAAAGTTAATGGACAACGCTTGAAGCACTACTAGGGTGCTCATGTGGATCGAGACAAACAATCCATTGACCTCCGAGATGTTTGAGTTAATAATTATATTTTCTATTTTTATTTTCCTTAATTACTTAAATTTTTATTTTCCTTAATTAGTTTACTTTAATTTCATTTTTTTATTATTTATCTTTAATTATTTCATGTTGCTTCTATTTCTATTTTTATCTTTAAGTAGTTCTTTCCATGATTTCCAAAGACAGAATAAAGAATGCGAACTTATTAGTTGTGCTACTAAGAGGAGTCTGCTACAGCATTGTGAAAGAGAGTTATGTCGTGACAAACTAGGAAATAAATGTTGAGGTACAAGGTAATATGGGTTGATCGGACAGAAAAGTCCAAGGGAGAGATTTTGGGATAGTTGGGCCCTTTATGTTACTTGGGTAGCCCATGGTGGAAAATCCAAAAGTCTTATTTTAGGACTAGGTCACTTCACAGTTCCCCCCAAAAAATCTTTTTTTTTCCCTCTATGCTACAAAACTTACTCTGCACATTTAGTTTTTTTGAATCGTCAACATTATCTCATAATTACAATTGTGAGGTTGGGTCGTATGATATTCGTTGGCCTATTGGGAATTTGTTTCCCAAATATTTGGGCCTGCAACCGTTTCACTTTCTCTCCAAATTTCCATTACACCCAATTCAGGTCATAATTATCAACCTCCCATCACTCACGTCATACCCCATTTACTCCTTACTTTGCAATTGTTTTATTTTACCCTAACCTCTTTAATTCTTCTATAGTTACCCTAAATTTTCTTTCTCTCCACGCTTATTTGTGCTTTCTTCAGACACTGCAAATTTTCTTTTTCCTTTTCTACGCAGACTTTTACCTTAACTTTCCATAATGGCTAGATGATCTACCCCTCAATCATCTCCTATGCCACCTCGTACTTTCTTTAACGCTGCAGCAAAAAATCGATACTAGAAAAACTTCTCCAAGCAACCCTTTTTCTTGGAAAAAGGTTTTCTTTTTAAAGGTGAGCTTTTCATGGGATACGACGCTTTCGTTTCTTCTATCATCGAGCAACATGGATGGCAAATTTTTTGTTTGCATCCGGAGGATGTTCTAAACAAGATTGTTCGTGAGTTACATGCTCACCTTACTTCCCCAAATGTTGTTTTTATATATGTGTGAGGAGTCTCGATCTTATTTGATGAGGTCACTATTAGTGATCAGTATGGTCTTTTTGATATCCAAGACGAGCATACACAATTTGTTATAGCTATCACTGCTGATGGGTTGAACTAGGTTCTTCAAGACCTTTGTGTGGCGAGAACTAAATGGACAATGTCAAGGCAAGATTGTTACATCGTGGAAATGGCATCTTTGAAGCCTAAGTACAGGGGTTGGTATCACTTCCTTAAGACGCGCCTACTCCCCTTCCTTAATACTAGTGCTATTTGTCTCACTAAACATCTCATCCAACATTCTAGAACTAAGCATATTGAGATTAGAAATCAGTTTATTAGAGATCATGTCCAAAAAGGAGAAATAGTTCTAAACTATGTAGTCACCTTAAATCAATTAGAAGATATTCTTTTGGTGCTCTTAAACTTGTTAAAATTAACTTAATTTTATTAACTTAGTCATTTTTTATGAATTTTTTTTGTTTTTCATGAATCATAAGCATCATGCTTATATTATGTATTTTCATGCATAAGAAACCATTAGGAATGATATTAGAGTCATTTTAGGACCGTTAGAACTCCTTAGGACCTAAAAATTTTGTTTTTGCAATTTTATTGCACTTGGAAAATAGAACTACAATTTGGTATTGATACCAGTTAAAAATATTGATACTCGAGAGAAAATATCGATACATTTAGATGTTTAAGGGCACCTGCACCATGATTTCAAAATTAGTTTTGCCAAAACCCTATTTTTCTCTTCATTTAGTCGAAAACTACAAATTTCTTCCACAAACTTTCTTCAAATTTATTGACTTTTTTGATAAATCTTGACTTTGAAACACTCTCAAACACGATTTCTTCAAGACTTGTTCAACATTTCATAGAGATTTTTCCTATTTCAACACTTTTAAGGTAAACTCCAAAATTTTTAAACTTTTGATTCTATGCAATGTACGTTGAAATTTTGATTTGTACTAAGAACTTTGTATTTTGATGCAGGGGGTTTCCTTTTGCTAGCCATTTTCTTAAATTTTTTTAATTAAATCCTTTGCACACCAAGTGTTTGAAAAAAAATTCTCAAACGAATTTTTTTAGTGTTTTAGTCGAATTTTAGTGTTCACTTCACTAGTTATGGCTCCTAAGGAAAGACCTAGAACCAGTGCATCTTCCTCACACCAACCTAGTGGCCCAAGACAATCATTTAACGAATGCCTTTGTAATGATGACTGACATAACCATTTTGATAGCAACTTCGCATATGAGAGAGTTTGGGAGTCTTGGAAAGTTGATATAGACATGTTAGAGGTTATTAATTTTATCTATCTTTCTATTTTACAAAATTGGGGTTGGATGGCTTTCCTTAATATTTCCTTATCGACTTACTATAATCTTGTTCGAACATTCATCTCTAATGCCAAACTCGACCACGATGAGTTCGGGGACACCGTAATAGCCATCATTTCATTTTTAATGAAAACCCCTATACATCTTGCCTTAGAAGAGTTTGGTGATTATCTACATTTGCCTTCCGAAGGTAACTTTGATGAAAAAGGTCCTTTTGATCATAACTTAGAACCTTTTCTCAATTAAAAAATATGTTAAGCTTCGAAACACTGAATATTGGTGGCTCGATTCTTTTAAATTCGATAGGTGTCCCGACCTAGCCCTCATCATGTTTAATGACATTACTAAGGCTATCAGAAGGGGGATGAATACAAATATCACCTTTTCCCATGGCACTTATTTTTCATATTGCTTTAGGAGGTTAGGCATTCGCACTCATGGAGACACCCTCGTTACTTCTAACCAACCTATTAGTTATAGGGCGCTTTATCATGCGAGATATCATTATGATGCCATCACCGGTACGTGGATTAAGAGTGATCAAACTGGTGAAAAATGATGATGATGACATCGATGCCGCTTTTGAAGACATTCTGATGCATGAGTATGTTCATTCACCCGAATATGTTCCTTCTTCGGCTTCATTCTCTCACGTAGCTCAACCTTCATTCAAGATCAATGGTGACATCCTCGATGTTATCCATTCTTTGAGCAATGATGTTCAAGAACTTAGAGAAGAGGTTAGATCTCATAGAGATGAGGTTAACTCTAGGTTATCAACATTGGAGATGCAAATGTCATCTCTCCTGATCACTTTCCTTCGACACCTCCCTTCTCACCTCACGATTATGACTAGAGTAGATTTCTAGGCTTGCATTTTCCATATCATTATTCATAACATTTTCATCATTACTTTTGTTTATTTCCTATGTCATGAACCTTCATGTTTTTTATTTTGTATTCAAAGATACTTTATTTGTTACTTCTCTATTTCTTAATTTTCCTATCTTTTTGAACTAACCATTTTTTTTTCCTTAAGCTTAATTTTTTTTGTATGACAAAAAAAGAAGAAGAAAAGGTAAATTAAGGTAAATTGATTGATTGTTTTTATGCTAACCATAGGCAAATTATGTGACCATTTTCCTTAAAGTAAAAATGAATATAAAATTGTATGTCAATTTTCATTTTGGCCTTAAATTAAAAATGACTTTTATTAAGGGGGAACAATTATTCAAAAACAAATTTACCAAAAGTTTTGTTGTATAAAAAAGGGGGGAAATTGTTAAACTAAGCTTTATTTGATAAAATGTTTTGATATAACAAATTGAAATGTTTTTGAATAATGATTCTTCAAATTGAATTCTAAGAGATAAAATTTTGAATATCTACTTTGAACTTTTAGGAAATTTTTGAAACAACTTTAAAATCAAGTTAAAATGATTTTAACCTAGTTAAAAGTCTTTTAACAAATCAAACTATTTTTCCAACGAGTCAAAATTGCTCCAGGCCAAAAAGTACCTTTTTGGCCAAGTATCGATATTTTTGAAGTATCAATACCCTTCAAATAAACGATACCAAATTGGCTTTTTTTTTCACAAAATCAACAAGTATTGATCTGATATTGATACCTTTGTACAAGGTACCGATAAAATTCTTATGGTACCAATATTTAAACTTTAAAGTCATTGAATTTAGCATTTATTGCAAAAAATATCGATACCTTTTTATCTGGTATCGATACTCACTGTTGTAGGTGTATTAAATGCTCAGGTTTTCACATCCCCAACGGCTCTATTAACTACCACAACAATCCCAACGGTTGGAAATCAATAAGGGGGTATAAATACTAGCTTCTTAAAATGCTACAACAACAAGAAAGTATATTCAAGCAAAAATCAGCAATCAAACAACCTTTGCGCTCAATACTTCCATAATTCTCTTGTACACACTTGTTAGCTATTATTTTCTTTATTTTGCTCAATTATATTCTTGTTTATTTGTGCTTAATTGGCAAACATTCTGATCTTGTTAGGATTATTTATTTGTTTGCTTCTTTTTAATTCTTTGAGAGGGTTTATCTTAAGATTTGGGTAGAAATCTTAAGAGAGTTGTAAGGTTAAACATTGTCCTCAAAGGTTGAACAAATTAGTGAATTTGGGAAAATCCTTAGTTGTGGAAAGCTAAGGTAGTAGAGTAGGAAATTAGGGTCAATTCACCCCCTATTAGAAAATTTGGTGTGATTAATCGAGCTAAAACCCTTGCAATAAATGGACTTGGCTACCATCTCAGATCTACTCTCATTTTGGAACTTCTGTAGGCTTTTAACATATTGCTCTATACTAAACTCAGGCTTAGCCGGGCAGTTTTTAACTAGGGGGTCTCTAGATCCACAACCAAAGCAAGCTACCAACTTCTTTCTACATTCACCACCATGACTCCTTCCGTAGTAGTTACATTCAACCTTTACCATTCTGGGACCTCCAGAACTTGCCATGGACGCTACTGGCTTGTTGAATCCTTAACATTTGTAGCCATTGAATTGTGAGTCTTTCATTGTAGCTGAAAAATTTCGATCCTTTGGTTTCTTGAAACTCGATAGAGGTGGAGGACTTGATCTGCCTCTTTTCATTCTTTCTTTTTCGAAATTATTACTCCTTTCCTTAATGATGGATTCCATCTTGTGAGCTTTGGTCGTTATCTCCACCAAGGTCTTGTATTCAAAGGCTGCCACAAGAGCATGAATTTCATCTTTGAACCCCCATTCAAACTTGTCAAACATCTCCTTCTTTGTTGGAAACATGTTCTTGGCATATTTACTAAGTTGGAGGAATTCACGCTCATACTCCAAAATGGACATCATACCTTGTTTCAAATACAAAATGTCTTTCTTCATTTGTTCGACAAACATATGCCTGATATACCTCTCTTTGAACTTTTCTAGGAAGAATTCATAGTCAACCATGTGTTCAGGGGTAACACTAACCGAGGTTTCCCACCATTTGTATGCTTCTCCTTCTAGTAAGGACACTGGACACTGCACATCTAAGACTATCTTATTGATTACATTTTAATTCCTTAATGATCCTACACAGATGAGACAACCACTACTCAGCCATTGTGGGGTCATCTCCCCTATCACCAAGGAATTCCTTAGCGCCCATTTTCCTAATCTCCCAAATAGGATCGAATTTAGGAGGAGTCACCATAGGTGAAAGTGGTTGATCGGCTATTTAACGTCACAGCAATAATGTCGAAGCATACACTGTCGATCCAAGTATAGTAGACAGATATGAGTTTATCGAATATCGATCCCACAAGGATGGTTGTCTTTTTTCTATCAATGTCAGTGCAATAAATAGATAGGAACGAGATAAATTGTGGGTGTAGTTGTTTAAGCAATAACTGGAAAACAATAAGATAAAATATGATACTGATGAACTGGGATCCCAAACTTTAATATTCAATAGAATACTAAATGCTCACAAAGTATAAAAGGATAGGTTATTTTCGATGCATTAAATTGCAATGAATATCTTACCAAGCTTAACTTCCATATTTAATCTAAGACTTAAACATGAACATTAGCCACACCTTCCGATGATGGAAATAGAACATTATTAAGAACATATGGATTAAATTCCTCTAATCCTCAAACAACTTCCGTTGTCGTGCTTGTTAGCTTGAATAATCACTGTACTTTCTAGTGTTAGTGACTGCAATAACACTTCCATGCTAAAAACATTCAAACCCAAAGATTAAACAGTAGAAGCAAGATTAAGTAAAATAACGTTTAACCCAGAAATTATGTGTACTTCCGGACAAACATGAAATAGAAAGTAATCACCATCATTTAGAAAAGAAATATAAAAGAACAAGTGGAGAGTACAATTCCTAGAAAATCGTAACTTTGAACTCTCAACTCCCTCTTAAGTCGCATTCAGGGCTCCTCGTCAAGAGCTAAGTTGTATCCCTTTCATGTCGGTTCACCCGTAGAAGGCTTAAGCCACCATAGCCGAAAGCTTCAAAAGATAGATTGAAGAATATAATACTCCCCAAAGAGCCTATTTTTTTTCTTTTCACATGAATATTTATATTCTTCCCAAATATCCCGATGTCCTTTCATCAGAATCATGCTGCCTCTGTACGTACAAGTTAGTTATACCAGACTGGACAGCATACACATTTTCATTCTTATTCGGATAGCTATCAGGTGCGATGACAATTCTGGTCACAATCGTAAAATACTAATGCAGCGACATCGGTACCAAAACATGAAAAAATTAAGGATAAATAGGCTAAGATCCACTAAGTTATATGCAATTTACTGAACTGAAAATGCTAAAATATGTGCTAAAGATAACTAAATGGGGATAAATTAACCAATAAGTAGGGAGAAAACATATGTTCTTTCTAGTACTATCACACCCACAAACTTGAGTTTTTACTTGTCCTCAAGTAAAACAAAAACTGGCAAGGCTACACAAAAATTCACTAAGGCAAATGATCATTCTAGCAACTTGAATCACCTAAAATCCCAATGAATGAGTCACATTCAAATGATGAAATATTGCATTGACAATACATAAGTATGAATGAATAAGATTGCAAGTTCATAGAAACTAGCATTATGCTTTAAATCCTAAATTCTATCTACCAATATAGCATTTATTGTACAATATATGTCTTCCCTTTTTTGTGTGTGTGAATAAGGGATATCGTTGCATTACTGCACCCTTGTTCCTAAGAAGTAACGATGGAGTGCAACAAACCCCCAAGGAACACGTAATTGCGCCGACACACACTCATGCAGTGACAGCCTTTGGCCAGATTCATTTTTCTAACGCTTGCATTGGAGTGTTCCCTCTTTTGACATTTCACAATGCACCCACTTTTGAGTGTCTCTTATTCATATATAAATAAGCAGCTGTAAAAGGTAGATTCATTCAAGATTTAAGGAATGCTACTAATCATCCATTACTAATGCAACTTAAATCATTCATCAAAAAATTGAAGATACAACATTCAGTCAAATTTATCCAACTCATTCATCGATAATTCGCATGATTCAAGAATTAAGCATCGAATGTAACAAAAATTTTCTAACACATTTGCATTAACCATAAATAAACTTTGCATGCTTCATTAAACTCAAAATTTTTTTTGAAATGTGAGTATATTTCTAAACCACATATGCATTCCCCCAAACTTAAAGTTTGCATTGTCCTCAATGCACTAACATTAAAATGCGATGACGATAAAAATGCAACGACAATGTGCACTAACAAAATGAAAATTATAGCTACATGTAATGCATGAATACTACAGCTAAAACTTAAAATAAACTAAATCAGTTTCACTCGACCATCAATGTGGCTACACGATGTGTCTTCTTCCTCCTCTTTTTCTCCTCCTTCTTACTCTTTTTGTCTTTTGAGCGCTTTCTCTTCTTTTCGTTGGGCTTCATACAGTCCTCGGATCTCTCATCAGTTTTTGGCGCTATCCCGGCATCATCGGCTACTTCTTGTGTAAGAGGGTCACCTTAAGTGGTCCGGTATAGACCACTATCGCCAATGAGTTGTGGTGCTGCTCATTGGGTACCTCTGCAGCTTTTGCAGATCTGGCTCCATCTCACTCCAGATTATAAGTTGTGGCACCCACAATCTCGGATGTATTTACAATGTTCTCAGTAGATTCTTTCTCAGCAGCTTCTTTCTCAGTATTTTTTTCCTCGGCCTTCTCATTCACAACTACAACACGAACTTTCTCTTTTACAGCAGGTACCTCTTGACCAGTAATGAAGTCACCCTCGACCAGGCTATCAGACCTTCGCATACATTTCTAAATGCCCCTTCAGTCATCTTCTTTCTCATTATCAGAGACGTGCATAATGAGAGGGTATTCCACCGATCTATCTCGGTCCCCTAAGTTATCTTCCTCGGATAAAGGTTCGTAATCTAGGATGATCGGTGGGAACACTAGAAATTCTAGGAATGAGGCTAGGCTTAACTAACTTAATGCGGTTACAATAGAGTTGTTATAGGCCTTGATATAAGCGTAGAAAAAAAATTTGTGATCTGTCCATATCCTCTATTTTAATGACAAGCCTAATCTACTTATTACTGATGGAATTGGCCAACTTCTCTATAGCTTGCATTTTGAGCAACAACGATGTCTCTACAGTCAGGTTTGTTCCCTTGGTTTTGTCTTTCCTTGTCTTGTTGGTCTCTGCCCCCTTCATTGTTAGTGTATCTTTTCCACGAGTCATTCTTTCAATAGAGGCTTCATTTATCGGGCCCTTATTCTCCAGGATCTATTCATCATCACGAGGCACAATCCCTTTTTGCTAGCACAGTATCATTACCAACAACGGGAAAACCAAAATTCTAGTTTGCCTCGAGGCACAGTCAGTAATTTACTAGTGGATTATTGCACCGACATCAATCATGGTGGAGCATTACACCGACATCAATCTTTCTACCATTGACAATTAAATGTATCAGGCATATTCTATCGAGGTTGATGGAATGACGGAAATGTGCAAGTGTACACAATCGCAACAAGTAATAAAGTGATAAGTAAATGTCGAGTTATCGTACCCACAGGGACTGTGAAAAGAATTATTTATGCATGCTATTTAAAACACTTTGGTGAAGAAAAATATTTTTGTTTGAAGAGGGTGATTAAAAACTAAGATTTTAAACTAAGTGAACTAAATAAATAAATCTCAA
>JABEZY010274110.1:2506-12737 GCA_013467495.1 Gossypium gossypioides
TTTGGGAGCTTGAAACTTTTGGTTAATAAATCTCTTGCATGTAAGTGATTTTTAAGCCCGTTTTTGATAATTTTTATGTTTTTGAAATCGTTGCTTCATGTTACCCATGCCCTAATTTTTGAATTGGTTGATGAATTTGTGAGTTGCCATTGATGATAACTTGATGTTTTTAAATGTTGATGATGGAAAATGAATAATTGTTGATAGATTAATATGTTTTGTAAAGTAATTTTTGACAAAAATGTCAAATAGGGATTAAATTGTGAAATATGCAAATTGAGTGGTTGAAATGTGAAATAAATGAAAGTTTTGGGCTGCTAGGGGCACTATAGTAATTCGGCTATGCTTGGGTTATATTGAATTGTGTGAATTTTGTGTATTTGTAAAATAGGGACTAAATTGAAGAAATATGAAACTTTAGGGTCTTTGTTTGTAACCAAAGCAATTAATTGAAAACATTAGTGACGAAATTGAAAATTTTTGTAGTTCGGTGACAAAACACAAAAGCACGCTAAGAGTTAAGTGGCTAATACTATAATTTACCTTATTTTTATCATTTTGAGTTTTATAAAACATTTTGAGTAGAAAATAATGAAAATAACTTTTTATTATTTTCTAATTTTCACGTACTTTATTTTCATTTTTTAAAACCATTTTTAAAATTTTCAACCAAACACATTTTCTTCAGTATTTTTTAATTTTCAAGTAAACAAAAATGGAAATCATTTTTATCTCCTAAAATGAAACAAAGCCTGAGGTAGTG
The DNA here is from genome assembly GCA_013467495.1 of Gossypium gossypioides. Lineage (NCBI taxonomy): Eukaryota > Viridiplantae > Streptophyta > Magnoliopsida > Malvales > Malvaceae > Gossypium > Gossypium gossypioides. The sequence continues at coordinate 3,270 of JABEZY010274110.1, forward strand.
TTTAAAATGGAAACAAGTGTATTCAACATTACAATTCATTACATCATATATAGCATAAGAGCTAGTTTACAAACAAATAATGAAAGAATGATGAAAAATATCTAAGAAGCACTCGAACTTTGAACATCACAAATTTCAGTTTTGCCTCCAATATGCATTTGACGGTTCACAAGTTGTAAAAAGAGCTCATCCGAAGGGGAATTCTCAAGGATGTTTGGCCACAAAGAAACTCTTCACACACTTCTTTCATCGTTGGTCGAGACTTCGGTTGTGGATTTAAGCAAGCGAATGCTAGTGTAGCAACGTGAACAAGATTTTGTCCAACTAGTTGGCTTGTCGAAAGTGGTAAATGGTTGTCTAACACATCAATCAGCTTCATATTTACCAAATAAATTGGTGATGACAATCATGGTAACACTTCTTCAGGATGCTTTCCCATTAATGTTTCCAATGCCATCATTCTAAAACTATAAATGTCGTATTTTTCGGTGACAACCATTGTGTAGGCAAATTCTGCATATGACAAACTAGATAAAAATAAAACCAAATATATATTCAATTAATTTTATAAATTCAAAAGAAAATATCAGTAAATGAAGCAAATAAAATCACCTGGAGCTACATAACCACATCTGCCCACAATAATGGTCTGATTGGATGGCTCAAGATCCATCATTTTAGTAGTTCCAGAGTCAATAAATGAAGCAAATGAATTTATATTATCACGGTTTGGTGAATTTGTGAGTTAGACTTATTTTGTATGTTGGGTTATTTATTTAAATTTAGAAGTTAATGGAATGTTTAAGAAAATTTAATAGAAATATAAAGTCCGCATGATGAATTTGAATAAATGTTTAATTTGTTTTTATAAATAAGTAGAGGGCAAGACCCACGTTATAAAATTTTTGTAGTGAGATTGGTGCTTCTTTAAGAAGGATTAATATTTTTGTTTAAACATAGAAATTTTAAATTTTAAGGTAAATTACACTCAAGGGCATTAAGTTATTAATAATTTTATATTTTAGCCACTCAACTTTAAAAGGTTACAAAATGGTCATTGAGCTATTCAAAAATTTTAATTTAAGTCACTGAACTATTCTATTTTTTTTATTTTAAGTCATCGAACAGTTAAGGTTTTTTTTAAAAAAAAATTTGGCTAGTGAGCTCTAAGTGACATTTTGATGATCGGTATCAAGGGTTAGTAACCATCAAAGAGTAGAAGAACATACCTCAAATTCAAATCAATCTGATGGTCAATTATGGATATCAATGAAGAAAGCTGTTTAGATTTTGATTCACAGATTTGTGATATTTAAAGTTATTTCATGAAAAAAATAAATTGTAGAAAAGAAGGGGAATGAGAACTTTCAATTGGTGCCAGTGGTACGAACAAAGAAGGCCATACAACAACGATTTTAACATCCCAATTACTTAAATGATAACTTTTGAATAGTTCACTGACTATTTTGTAACTTTTTGAAGTCCAGTGACCAAAACGTAAACTTACTAATAATTTAATGACTTTGAGTGTATTTTACTCTAAATTCTATTTTAAAGAGAAAATTCATCATTAATTCATTCCATGAATGGGACCATACAATTCGAGTAGAAGAGAAAATGAAAAACACCTGTCGTCGTTGTTGAAGGACAAGCTCCACCAACACGACAAAGGCTTCAGCCTTAGCATCAATAGAACATTATGGCACACTGACAACCAACTTTGTCACAACTCAAACACGACATACCTAGAGTGATTGCAAGTAAATATCACAATAAGGAAACCAACCCCGGATAGTCCAAAGCGGCGGGCAAAATCGACAAAAGAACCAAGCATTTACCAAACAAGAGAGGAGGACGACAAAACCATCCCTAAGATCACTTGCAAAAGCAAGACTAGAAAATATGCTATAAAAGCACATTTATTATTCTGAAATACTCTTAAAATAGAAATAAATTAAGAAACTGATAAAGAGTCACCCACTTTTTAAGAAAAATAGTTGGTGGTCAGTAGAGCTTTAGCAACAACAAGCATTGTCAACTGTCCATCACAATTTGTGAAGACAACAAAGATACCTACAAAATAAATTTACAAATTGAAAAAGAAAGAAGACACATGGAGTGAATGAGGAGAAAAATAAAGAGAGGGTTGGAGAGAGGGCGAAAAAGGTAAGTGATAGAATCTAAGTGAATACCAAGTATCTAATTGAAAATAACTAATACAATCAGAATAATTAAATCAATCGAAGATATGCTCTCCAAAACCTGCAACACTATCCTAATCAAGTCTCCACTTTCCAATGACTTAATTTATTCACACGTATCCAATCTAACCTTCAAATGCTAAGGATTGATTTCTATAGATGGATCAAAGTATCTTCAATAAAACAACACATTAACAATTCCAAAGATTTTATTTATTAAATTACCAAACCAAATATGAAAAATATTTAACCACCTCAGTGACAGTCTGTAGTTGACACGACCGAGTGCCACTCAGCATCATTCAACTCATCTTGCCTCAAGAAACTTCATAACAAACGAGGATGTACGCAAAAGGTATCTAAAATTTAAAGTTGATTTGAGTATGATTTTTTTTATTTCATATGCTGCCATTTAAAATTGACTTGTGAATGATTGTTGTCATTTCTTATTTGGTGTAGAGTATTAATGACCTAGAAAAGGCCTAAGTTAAAGCGATGAATATTTCAGTAATTTAAACCTTAGAAAATTTTCTGTTTAATATTAAGTAAATATAAGATTATCTAACAATATGTCAATTTGTTTTTGCTTATTGGAGAGGAGGAATCAACCAAAAAATGTTAGGTCATCTTCCACAACTAAGCCTTCCACAAGTATGAAAACTCGAAGGTTACTAGGTTAGGTCTCTACAGAAATATGAAAATTGGAGCGCAGACATTCTATGTAAGTTTTAATTTAGCCAGATTTCACTTTCTGCTAATTTATAACTACTTACCTCGCTATAAATTTACAATTTTCAGTTTGGATTGAGATAAAATACAACACAACCAAGTCGGATGTAACACCCTAAAAAATTTTGAATATTAAACTAGAGAATTTTGTAGGAATTAAGTCTTTATATCTGTGGCTCTATGCTCTATTTAAATCTTAGAGCTTTAGCGTTTGAGTTGCGTATTTGGAAAATTTTGCTATTTTATTCTAAGTTAATTCTATCCTTGGACTATCAACTTAAGTTTAATTCTGTGTGAATTTATGTCAAGAATGAGTCTGTTAGTTCATTGGTTAAGCTTTTGTTTTTCTTAGTCCTATGTTTGAGCCCCGATGTATGCGTTAAAGAATATTTTTGCTAAATGTTAGAAATCTGATTGGTAGTTAAAATAAAAATTTAATGTTCTTCCTCTCGCTTTCTCTTTTCCATTTTCCTTCTCTTTTCCTTTATTTTCACTTTTTTGTGTTCTTCTTTTCCTCTTCTTTTCTTTTTCCTCTTTATCACAACCTAATTCACTTTCTTTTCTACTGCTGCTGTTGGATAAGTTTGTTTCTATTAATTTTGTAAGTTCTGGTATTCAATTTCTGTTACGTTCATGGTTCTGTGTTTGGTCAAAAATCATATTCTGATTAATCATTCTCTGTCTAAGTGCTCAATTAATGCTCGTTAGGAGGAAGTCTCGAAGAAACTATTTCCATAACGCTTTAGGTTCGTGAATTGTTGCATCGTACAGAGGTAATGGTTGTTTTAGTAGCGGGGGTTTTTGTCGAGGTTTCGATTTAGTTAGTCGATTTTGGTTTTGTATGAATTGGTTCGTAGTTGTCATGTTTTGAACTTGTCTATCATTTTTAGGGTTTGAGATCGATTTCTTTTGTTCCTACTTCGAATCGTTGCCAAGTGCATACCAAAAACCTGACTTTCTGTGAATTTTGGACGTCAAAAAAAATGGCCATCGATGCCACATGCACACGGTCATGTGTCAGGCCGTGTAACTCACTGTTTACAAATTAAAGACACACAGGCTAGGGACACGAGCGTGTGTGAGAATGTTTTATACAGGATTCACACTGGCTAAGGACACTGGCGTGTGTCCAGGCCATGTAACTCATTGTTTGTGAATTAAGGCCACACGAGCAGGTGACACGATCGTGTGTCAGGCCATGTGAGACACACAAGCTAAAACATGGGCGTTTGCCAGGCCTTGTGGAGCCACACGGACCAAGTGTCTAGGCCGTGTGAAACCACACAAGCATGTGGACCAAAATTTGAAAATATCTTCCGGGCCACGAAGGTCGTTTGAACCAACTACATGCCTTTTGCAGTGTTTGTATGAACTTAATTAATATGTATGAACTGCTATTCTAGGATTTGAGACTGAGTATTGAATATCTGTATGCGTATTGATTATCAAACTTGTTAGTGATATTGACATATGTCGTATGAGTATGGACTGTATCTGAAAGGTCATATATGACTTTATATTAACTATTAATTGAAATCTGCATCTACATTGGGTGGGAATTTGTGTAAAGGAGGAAGTATTATGTTCTTAGGCAGTGGTTAAACCACCGGTATCTGTAATTTGATCTGGTAGCTAGTCTACAACTATTGAAATGTGTCATACTGACACTATGAGGTGTGTATGGCTGGATGTCGATTAAATACCCAAATTTGGTGTATTGGGATGGTCGAAGATGGTGTGTAGTGGATGAGGGTAGGAAAATTACATCTGTTTTGTTCTGTATTAGAGAATGATTCGATTCGTTATCTGTTAGACCTATTTCGACATGTTAAATTGTACTGCTTATCTTTGAGATCTGGTTCTGAGTTTGAATGGGACTTTACTATTTTAATCTGAACTCTGTAGGAATATGTAACTATTTCATTGTTGAATTATTAATTCTTTTGATTGTTGACTGAATTGCTGGTAATCCACAGACTTGATTAGGTCAGCGGATCAATTGCTCGGTCATGGTATTTTATCACGTTATGATTATTAGTATTATCAATTAATTTTCGTATTTTCAACTTTGTAAGATGATGAACCTCGAATTACTATTTATGTTCTTTTTAAATCCTTTGTGACATTGGAAGATTTCAAAAGCTGAGTTTCAAAAGTTATGTTCTAAAAAATGTTCAAGTGATTCCCAGACTTGGCCTTGTCGTCTAGGCCAAGTACAGGGTATTGCATCAGACATCAACTGTGAGCTCTTCAGTGTGGTTAAAATCATGATCTAGGAAACACCAAACTGGTAGGGATCCTATAAGCACACAAGAATCAGTTGCAAGGAAGCAAGCGAAGAGCTTTGGTATTTTGTTAGTTTTATATTGGATATTTGATTTGGTTGGTATTTGTACAGAGTTTATGCTGGTATAGCCACTGTTTTGTTTTTGGTAGAGGCACTATTTTGGTTAAGTTGATATTTGATTTGTTAAGTTGCAGAACAAACTCTCTTTTTCCATGTATTCATAGATCAAAAACATAGACTGTCAGTGTAGACAAAACCCATGAGGCTTCACTATGTTTTGATGTCGTATTTCTATCAGAAACTTGATCTCATTCCTGAAACTCTTATCAAAAGTTGGATTCTCGACTTCTAAATGATGAAGTTTCTTCAAAGTAACTACTTTACCACAAAGAAGTTTTGCTCTGTAAACACTTCTATAACCACCAACTCTGATACAGTATCTGAAGTCGAAATCCTCCATTGATGCAACACTATGCTCGTATGCTATCTTTCCAACATAGTTCCATATGGAACACAAATCCCCATTTTTGGTTGGTTGTACACTAACACAGTTATTCTTGAGCTTAAGCTGTGAAAATAGAAAACATCACAAAATGGATAAGATGGATAAAATGGCAATAGGGAGGAATATTTTGATATAGTAAGGAATTTTACTACTGTTGGCTTTGTTGGTTACTAGAGAAGGACACACATAGGGTGATAAACCACTATTGCCTTCAAATAGATTAGGAGAAATCTTGTTACAACCATTTCCAACATCGACAATGGAGAGACTAGTGGCAGATAAGATAGGGAAAGGACCTAAGAGTTGGTTGAAGCTAAGGCTTAGTGTTATCATCATCCAAAGATCAAAAACAAAGAAAATTTGTGTTTGAAAGATGAAAAAATAGAAGCAAAAGAGAAATCAATTGAAAGAAAAAATGGCAACTCTCGTTACTTTAATTAGTAACAATACAGTATGCATAAATAACTTTATAACAATGGAAGAAAACAAAACATAACTTGTGCCAGTATCCAAGCAAAAAAATTAGCTTAATAATAACCTAAGAAGCTACTAAATCAGCTAAGTAGCTGACTAACCTTAGCAAAAACAAAATTACAATCAAACTAAACATAATTCACATGTTACAAAAAGTTCTAACGACCAAATTACACATTGGACATTTCCTTGTTATTGCATTGTTGCTAACTTTCAACACTCCTCCTTGGCTACTATGCTCCAGACACCAATGCTTCTCCTCAAATGCTCAAACCTTGCATTAGCAAGTGGCTTTGTTAAGATGTCTACAAGCTAAGTTTCTGAACTGCAATGACTTAGATTAACTTCTCTTGATAACTCATCTTCTCTGACAAAATGGTACTTGATCTTAAAATGCTTGGTCTTGACATGAGAGACAGGACTTTTGGAAATAACAACAATTGACTTATTGTCTACCTTGATCTTTCTTGCTTCCTCTTGATGAACATTCAAGTCACTCAAAAGCGTTCTAAGCCAAATGGCTTGATTAACAGCAGTAGCAGCTGCAATGTACTCTGCTTCTGTAGTGGATTGAGCTACTATTTGTTATTTCTTGGAACTCCAACAAAAGACCCCTGAACCTAGAGTGAAAAAATAGCCTAATATGCTCTTCATATCATCAGCTGAGCTTACCTCGTAACTATTTGAATAGCCAACCAATTTCATCTCTTCGTCTTTAGAAACTTCACCCCATAGTCTAAGGTCCCTTTGACATATCTCAAGACTCTGTTAGATAGATGAGCAACATTGTATCAATGCATGAACCTTGATAGAAGGCTGACTGCATACATGGTGTCGGGCCTTACTGCTATCAAATAGAGCAGACAACATACAAGACTTCTATAGCACTTCTTATCCACTCGTTCATGGTCTTTCTGTAGCCCTTATTGCTGAGATATGGTAGGATTAGCTCTCAAAGGTGGTGGCTTTGTGTCAACTTGAACAACACTCTACAAATCATGAGCCTGCAGGTATGTCTTCATTTTGACAACCCAAATGTTATACTTTTCACCAGCAAAAATAGGTGGTGGTGGTGGTGAGAAACTCATTCTTTTGCAGCAACCAAAAAACCAACACAATAGCTTCTATTTCTTTTCTTTCAAGCATAGAACACACAAATAAACAACACACAGCAAAAGGCCCTCAAAGTTGACAGGCTCTTGATACCATTTGTTGAGTTATATCAGCATCCAAAGATCAAAAACAAAGAAAATTTGTGTTTGAAAGATGAAAAAGAGAAGAAAAAGAGAAATCGATTGAGAGAAAAAATGACAACTCTCATTCCTTTAATTAGTAACAATACAATATGCATAAATAGCTTCAAAAGATTGGAAGAAAACAAAATATAACTTGTGTTAGTATCCAAGCTGTAAATTCAGCTTAATGATAACCTAAGAAGCTACTAAATAAGATAAGTAGCTAACTAACCTTAGGAAAAACAAAATTACAATCAAACTAAACATAATTCACATGTTACAAAAAGTTCTATCAACCAAATTACACATTGGACATTTGCTTGCTACTACATTATTGTCAACTTTTAACATTTAGATATGATAGATCAAAAAGCTTGCCATTCTTTTGGGATAGGACATTTTAATAGATTTGAATTAGGTTCTAAAGTATCCAAATTAGATAAATTCCCAATACAAGATGGGATTGAACCATTCAATTTGTTTTGGGAGAGGTACAATAAAGTTAAATTTTTTAAATTACAAATTTCTTGGGGAATAGGACCTTTTAATAGATTAGAACTAAGGCTTAAGTATCGTGTCTTTGATAAACTACCAATAGAAAAAGGGATTGAACCACTCAATTTGTTTTGGAAAAGGTACAATGAAGTTAAATTTGCTAAATTACAATTTTTTTTTGCAGAATAGGACCTTCTAATAGATTTGAATAAAGTGGTAAAGAATCCAATTTGGACAATTTACCAAGACAAGGAGGGATTGAACCACCAATTTGTTTTGGTAGAGGCTTAATGAAGTTAAATTTGCTAAGTCACAAATTTCTTCAAGAATAAGACCTTCTAATAGATTTGAATCAAGTCTTAAGGTATGCAATTTGGACAACTTACCAAGACAAGAAGGGATTGAACCATTTAATAGATTTGAATCTACCTCCAAGATTTCCAAGTTGGTATTAATGCAAGAAAGGACTAAACCACTTATTTAATTTTGGTCAAGATAGATTATTTCCAAAGTGGGAAAAAGACACAAAACTAGAGGAACATGGATAGTAAATCTATTATTAGTGATGATTAAAAAGCTTATTTTCTTGAAATTTTCAATAATTTTAGAAATTTATCCTTCAAGGTAGTTATCATCAATATACAGATGTTCCAAATCTGTCAAATGGTACAGAGTAAATGGTATTGGACTAAAAAGCTTGTTCCTATAAAGATCCAAATAAACGAAATTTGATAAAAAAAAAAACCAAATTCTAAAGGAATCTTCCTAGTAAGACTGTTGGCAGACATGTTTAAACTGACAAAGTTCACTAGATTTTCTAGTTGTGGAAGGATGGAGCAGTTAATATTATCATTATAGGAAATGTCAAGGTACTCTAATTGGGTTAGGTTTCCTAGAGAAGGAGGTAACTAACTGGATACGCCACAATTGGACAAGTCAAGGTACTTCAATACAGATAGATCACCTATCTGATGTGGGATATTTCCATCAAGTTGATGATCATTAAGATCAAGAAGGACAAGATTTGGAAATGAAGAGAAATTCAATTTCCCAAATCTAAATGAAGAGAAATTCAATTTCCCAAATCTATCTCCAACCTCAATATTGGGCGCATTGAAAATGTTAATTTTGGTGATGTTTCCAGCACTGTTACATGATATACCAGCCCATTTGCAATGTTGTGGAGTATCTGCTGGTTTAGAAAAGAACAAATTGAAGCATATAATAAATATGAATGAAGGGATAATTTAATTCATTAACAAATCAGCCCTTATATACAAGTTCAAGTAACAACCTCCACAAAAAAATAAAATTGTTACTCCTACTAAAAAGCTAACGACTCCTACTCCTACTAAGAAGCTAACAAATCTCCCTAGGACATAGTCAAATCTCCTTAGGACTTAATCTTATTTTTTTAAAAATAGTTACAGCCTTGAGACACTAACATTTTCCTCTTAACTCAAGTGCTGCAGATAGGGGTGAGCATTCGATCGAATCGAATCGAATCGAATAAAAAATTTTCGAGTTAATCGAGTTTTCGAA
>JABEZY010274116.1:1651-13392 GCA_013467495.1 Gossypium gossypioides
TTATTTGAGCATGACCATGCATTTCTAGTCTCACTTCATCAAGTGGCCTAAGATATTGCTCCCATTATGCAGGAGAGACAAATCATATCTTGATCAATCATATCCCACTACATAGATTGTGGCATACCCAACATCAGTCTTTATAATACAACCTGTTACAGTAGATATTTGACTGTATCAAAATATACGTCTCACTATGTTGGGACAATGATGATCTCAAGTCTAAGGATCGTATACATAATTATCACTATGAGTAGTGTTGTGACTATTATATAATAATCCAATAAGCATACTCATAGCAGGTCAGTCCAATATTTTGTTCTCTAACATATACTCATATATTAATTTTGACATCCTTATGTCAATGACAACACTTTGTCATCAATCAACTACATATTAGTCTTAATGCATTATTGTTGTCCAAGCCCATAATAATACTTGACTAAGGACCTTCTAATAATAATCATATTATTCACGGGACATTATTATAAATTATTTTATTTTACACACACAGAAAGTGAAACTAAAATAACAATGGCAATGTCTTTTATTAATAAACAAGGTAGAATGAATATGTGATTACAATCATCTCATGATTGGTCTTTGGGCATACTCTAATAGATGTCGGGCCATTAATATTGAGGGTTTCAAAATAATCGATAGTGGAAACTAAGGGATAGTATAGTATAGTGAGTATAAGATTCTTACAAAGTTATGCGTTAATGAAGAAAACTAAAGTGTAGAAAAACATTGAAAAGGCCAAAGCCAAGAGAGAAAATCTCGAATATACAAAAGCAAAGTGAGTAAAAAAACTCAATTTTGCAGAAAAGACTCACTAAGATGATTGTATTACAAATACTATACTATACCTTAGGAAATGGAGAGAAAAGGAAGGTGAGAGAAATGGATAAAATGTGGTGAGCTAATAGATATAATTGGGGTAGTATCAGGGTCAATATAATGTGCCAAACTATTTTTGTGCTTAAAGCTTTTTGTAGAGTCAGTTCTTCAAATTCGAACTAACTTAAGCTTCAAAACTTTATAAGTCGAAAAGTCCTATGTGACCTAAGTGGTGCAACTCATGGATGAAAATTGAATAGAATATTTACATTTCTAACCACTTGTATTCTTCAAACATAAATGTGTAGTTTTGTATTTGTTTAGATGGAAAATATACATAACATTCTTGAATTTGTTTAGTTTATAGCCTAGTGAACTAACGTGTTTGATATTAAAATTTGGAATTCAATTATATATCGTGCTAGAATTATGTGTTTAGTCAGATTGCCTTGATTATATTATTCCAATCCAAGCACGTATATAAAGCTTGCTCAAGCACTATTTAGTCGTTTTGTTTTCTTATTGTTTTTGTTTCTATTTTACATTTCCATTGCTCGAGGATAAGCAACTACTTAAGTGTGGAGGTATCTAATCTGCCACAAATCATAGTGGCAAATTAAGTACTTTTCATAACTTAACGAGCTTTATTTTTTAAGCATTTTAACATCTTTTATTGTATTTTTCTATTTCTTACTTTAGATTTATTTTATTGCAAAATAAATATTTTTATGAACTTTTTAGCATTTTGACAATTCGTTAGGCCAATTCGAGTGTCGGGTGTGACTAATAGGCTACTTGAGTGTGTAGGATGCCAATTTAGGTTAAGGAGCACAAAGGACGATGGTCGTGTCAAGACATAAGGAGGTCCGTGTCGTAACACCGAACAATGAAGTTCTTAAGGCTGAAATCTATATCTCTTTGTGACAAAGAGTTTCTCCATGTCACGACGACGTGACAAAGATAGGAAGAAAGCTTTGGCTACGATGTCGTGACGAGGAACTTCCCTATGTCATGACGATGTGACAACAATGTGGAAAGAAAGGGGTTGATTTCTTGGACAGCAATTTTGGGATATTTCCTCATTTGAACCCTAGTCATTTAATAGTATATTGCATTATTTAGTATCAAACTTTATCCAGGGTTGTGTGGGCACCATGTAATGTTTAGCCTATATAAGTCACCTTAAGGTCACCCAAAAAAGGGGGAAGTTAAACCTAGTTAATTTTTCTTTAGTTTTCAGTTTTAGTTTATTTTTATGTTTGCGTAGTTGGAATTCTTCTTGTTCCGATGTGAAGACGACTGTGAGCGGAGATTGCTTCAAAACTGCCCTTATATTTATCAATAAGCAATTTATTTTTGTCTTTTTTATTATTTTAGTTATATTTTGCTAGCCTGCTCAACTAATGTTTGTATAAATATTTGAATAAATTATGTGTTTTATTTATATCTAGCCTACTTTGATTATGGAATTGATTAACTACTTCGGGAGTAATAAACAGAAGAACCATAGGATTAGTTGATGTGAATGCATATGTTTTTAAACCCTGGTCCTGACGACCTTAGGAAGTAATATAGGTAAACAAATCGAGAGACGAGGTTACCAAGTAAATCGTGTATTTATCCCTGTCAGGAAAGTGAGGCCGAGAGGTAAGTGCGTATTGGTTGATTAGTTAGAGAGTAGAGGCTGAGAGGTAATACTGTCTAGGTAATAACTAATTCTCTAATAAAGCCCTGAGTTTTGAAGTTAATTACAACCAAGAAGATAAGTTAATCTTTTATATGTTAATAGATCATAGGTCGAGAGCTTGCATTAGCAACACTAGGAATAGGAAATTCCATTAGGTTAATTTAGGGTAATTAATTTAATTAGTCTAATTAATCCATTGGCAACACTACTAATTTGTGACTTGATTAGATTAGTACTTATTTTCTATAATTAACTTAATAATAAAATTCTCCAATCTACAATCCATTTGGTACGATCCTCAGAATACTTCCCAGTGTTTCGTTGTAATACTAATTTATATTACAACTTGACCTATTCGCTTGCAGATACCACACTGATTTTATATCTATTTTTTTGCAGAATTTTTAGTCTAAACATTTGTACATTTGGAGGCGGTCAAGGTTTTTGCACTGTTGCTGGGGATTGCGGCGGTGAAAATTGTTATTAATTTAATTTCCTTGTAAAACAATACTAGTCGAAAGATAAACGAGTTAAATAGTGTGTTAACATTTTTAATTATTTTTATTTTTGATTATTTTTGTTATTTTTTATATTTTTAGATACCTTGCCGACTATTTAATTTAATCATTGATGTAGTTAATGATGAATTTGATAATGATAGCAGTTGGGACGAGGAACGTTAGATGTCTGCATGGTACGATGACGCAGTATATGAAGAGAGAGTATATGAGAAATGGGAAATTATGGAGAAGAAAAGATTATTCAAGATTGAGTTGCTCCAACGAAAAGATTAAACAATGACTCTAGTGGACGAGGTCATGCCTGATGTTACCAACTTTGATCACAAAGATTATTGTATTACTATCAATCATCCTGAACTAGATTGTACAAGTCAACAAGAGTTGGAGACGTATTCACGATACAACTTCTAGATTCACACTACTAATTCATTACTCGATTAGATTAATAATTATTTTTTGTAATTAATTTAATAATAATATTCTCCAATCAGCAATCCTTTGGGTACGATCCTTGGAACACTTCTCGGTGTTCCGTTGTAACGCTACCTATATTACAATTTGACTTTGTAACACCCCTAACTCGTATCCGTTGCCAGAATAGGGTTTAAGAGCATTACCAGAGTTTAAAAATCAAACTCAGATATTTCATATTACTTCACATTCATATCGGAAATTAATCATAAATTAGTCATATTGTCCCTTATATGAAACAAACTGGGACTAAATCAGAAACTCAGAGAATTTTTCGCAAAATTTCAAAATTTTCCAAGGTGCAGGGGACACGACCGTGTGGTCAGGCCGTGTGGCTCACACAGCCAAGTGACACACCTGTGTCTTAGGCCGTGTGGTTTTTTAAGTAGGGCACAAGGCCGTGTTCTCAGCCCGTGTAACTCTCTGACTTGCAATACATTTAAGTGCAGGGGTTACACGGCCAAGCCACACGCCTGTGTGCCAGGCGGTGTGATCTTCCACCTATATTAACAGTTAAACACATTCGTAATCCATTACAAGACATTTAAACCAAGCCAAAACCAAGTCATATGCATGATATTTTCATCACATATATTCATATACTCAATCTTACCTAATTGATCAAGTTCACATATATGCATATTTTACCAAATATGCTATCTTAATCCATTCATCCATGTGTTTACCATTATTTGACCATTTCAAACACACACCAAATATATTAAAACTATTTACACATCAAAACATACTAAACATAAGCCATTCAAATGGCTATTTACAATCAAAACATTTAAATGCCAACAATGGCTAAGTTAACCTATACATGCCATTATAATCAAAATTAGTTTCATATTTGTACCGAAAATGGGTCGGTGGATAGTGTGAGTGATCTCCGCCAAGCTTCCAACCCTTACTAGCCTTCAAGTACTATAAAATAGAGGAAATAAAACTAAGTAAGCACGTAGTGCTTATTAAGTTTGTATAATAGAAATTAACTTACCATACATTTATACATAAAGTAAGCATACAAAGTACATCAAAAGCAAATTGGCCATTTGCCTAACACATAACTTCACCAAGCATGTTAGTCATGTATTTCATGTAAATATCAAGAACAAGGATGAGCTCATCNNGTATCGAGTTTTCAAATATTTCATGCATATACAGATAATAGTTTCATTTTGATTTCACATGTTCTCATGTCAGAAATTGACCTGTTGAATCATGTGAAATCTCGATGGATACTTGGGTAATACACTTGAAGTGTACAATACTATAAATCCGTCAAATTATATCCGGGAGTGCTTTTATGAGCACTAAAATAGAAAGCTCTCTCTCAAGCACTATAACGGGAAGCTCATTGAGCCTTGTAATGGGAAGCTATTATCATCTTTATTTTTTCCAAATTCCAATTTAGTCATTTTCTTTTTCTAATTTTCCATTGATGAATCATCAAAAACATCTACTAACTTTTCTTAATGGTCTAATTACCATATAAGGACCTCAAGTTTTGACTTCCATAGTTATTTGATACTTATAGCTACTAGAACTCAACTTTTGCATTTTATGCAATTTGGTCCTTTCTATAATTAAACATGTAATCGGTAAAATTTTCGTATCGAAATTTTCATACGTCTTTCCTATCATAATGCAGACCATGCAATATTATTAAAATAAATTTTCTTTCTGACTCGAATTTGTGGTCCTGAAACCACTGTTTCGATTTCACTGAAAACGGGCTATTACAGACTTGTTGCTTACAGATACTACACTGATTTTATATCTATTTATTTGCACGATTTTGCTCTAAACATTTGCACGTTTTGAGGCGGTCACACATACATATACCAAGATATTCACCAAATCATTTTTATGTGCATACCACAAACCTAGACACAAAATGATCATAAAGCTACCGAATTTGGGGATAGTGTGAGCTTCGAGATGATCCAGCTTGACGTGATCCACAAGGAGATTATCTACAAGAAAAAGGAAAACAAACGGGTAAGCATATATACTGCTTAGTAAGTTCATAGACATTAAAAAAAAGCTTAACTTAGTTTCCAATTAAGCATAATCAACTACTAGCTTGACATAGATTGTCTAGACATGGCAAATCACAACAACAATAAGGTGAGCTTTAACATGTAATCAAACCATATAACATCTCAATCGCTTATTATACCAATTCGTGTCATTTTGTTCAATAATTTTTGAATCCATTCAATCAAGGGATAATGTAATCACATATATGTTCATGACATTAATCCAATAGAATATTCAAGTTCAATTCAACATTTCTATATATGAACATCAAGATCATTATATCTCATTTCGATTTCTCATTCCATATGAATTGCACCGCCTGATGAATGCTAGTAAACGGATTTCAATACATAGGTATCTCCGTTACACCAGTTGCTCATTCGAGCTAAATATATATGTTCCAAGTTACCCGTCCAGGCTAAACCTTTATAACGACACATTCATTTTTCTCTTTCAAACTGAATATATATACATGTCAGGCTACACATCATGGCTAAACCTGTGTCACTTGTACCTTCGAGTCTGCAACAAATTTTGGATCTCAGTATCATTTGTAATCAATCTCATACAAGCGCACACAAAACCCTATTGGCATGCCAATTGTATCCTAACATTTACCAAGTTTAAACAGGCATCTATTACACAAATAAACATTTCTTTACAATTAGTCCAAATCTCACCTTTCAGAGTAATTCACCACCAATTAATTCACAATAAATTATACAGATATAAATCAAACACATAATTATTTAAACACATAAATACCATATGAACTTACCTGGTCAAAATAACAAACATGTTGAATCATTAAGGACTAATCGACAAATTTGGCTTTTCCCCGATTATCTCTAGCTTGATCCAATTCTTTATCTATTCAATCATTTCATTCATTTCGTCAATACCAAACATTTATACATTATATCATGATATGAATGAACCTATGGAACTTCATTTTTCAATACCCCTAATAATTTACAATTTATTCAATTTAGTCCCTAAAATTAAAATCTCTATATCTTTAAATTTTGTGCCTCGATTTTAAAATTGATTTCAATTACATTCATTACAGTCTCTCTACTATCTATTATTACTAAAATTTCACATCAATTTCATAATTTATTCACTTTATTCATTATGTACGAAACTAACAATTTAAACATTACAATCTAGTCCTTTTTCATATCTAAGCTTAAAATCTATCAATTTAACACAAATTTCTTCAACAAATCAACAATGACAACTTTTAAAAACTTTAACAGTTTTACAAATTGGTACATGGGCTAGCTAAATCAAGCTCCCATAAAAATTATAAGAAAATGTCTTAATTACAATACCTAATTAAGGATTGAATAGTGGAAAACTTACGAGGTTTTCTTTTTTTCTCTTCTTTGAAGTTTCGGTGATGGAAGAGTGGAGAAGATGACCATTCTCTTTCTTTCCACTTAAATTTTTTTATACCTTAGTTTAAGCTTAATTAACTAAGTTTAACTAAGCTAGTCATGTTCAATTAGATTAATCACCGACAGTCACTAACTATTATTGAAAATGGTTTAATTACCATTTTAAACCTTAAGATAATTGCAATTTGGATCCCTTAGTCTTTAGCCAATTAAAAACTTATAGCGATAATAATTTTACAATTTAGTGCCTGTACATTAATTAAACAATGAATAGACAAAATTGAAAGACCAAAATTTAATAAACTTTTATACCAACTCTGTAAATATTTATAATTAATATTTGTGGACTTGGTTTACGAAAATGGGATTCTGAAACTACAGTTTTCGGCACCACTTAAAATCAGTTATTGCATTTATATAGCTAGTTTCATTTTTAATTAAGCTTAATTAGTTATTTTAATTATGATTAACTAAACTTAAATCCTTAATTAATTAAGCTAATGACATACAACATCATCATCCACTAGCATCCATTTTAATTTGGTTTATTTTTATCTTATTCATTTGGATAATTGCTATTTAATTCCCCATTCCTTATCCTAATTAAAAACCTATAGCGGTTAAACTTTTACAATTTAGTCCTTAGGCCTTAATTAACCACATATTCGAAAAATTTTCCTAACTAAATTTCAACATATCAATATACTAACTCCATAATATCCCTATTTAATATTTACAGACTCAGTTTACAGAAATGAGATATTAAAACTGAAATTTTTGACACCACTAGAAACTGGATCGTTACACGGCAAGCCTAGCAATTCTTCAGGAAATACATCTAGGAATTCTCAAACTATAAGGACTTCATCCAACATGGATCCCAACATTCACGACTCCAGAATATAAGCTAAATATACCTCACAACATTTTCTTATCAATTCTTGAGCTGTTATTGCTGAAATTATATTGGTTGGGCATTCCGATCCCAAGGATTATATCAAATTCCAATGAGATTCTTTTCTATTTACAATTGACTACAGCATCGTGGAGACTCAACTAATCCATCCTAAGGATTACATCAAATTTTTCAAACAATAATAACATCAAATTGGCAAAAAATTCACAATCATGGATTTGCAGTGGACAATTTTTACAAATTTTATTAACAATGACACTTTGGCCTAATGGGTTGGTCACCCAACACATAAAACTCTTTCGTTTCTACTGGTATATTTTTCTCCACAACTAATGATGTGCAAATGTATGAATGAGTTGACCCAAGGTCGACTAATGCATGCATAGATAGATCAAGTAAGGAAAATGTACCAGCAATAACATTAGGAACAGTTGTTTCCTCCCTGGCCCTGATTGCATAAGCTCTAGCAAGAAAAAAAGCTTCTGATCTCAAAGATGACTCTTTTGTTCCTCTCTGGTTTCCACCAACACTACTACTAGTTCTTGGCTTTCTACCTCTCTTTGGGGCAGGCACTACCTTTGCAGCCTGTTTAATGCTAACGCCTGCTTTTTTCGAGCAATCGCTCATGAAGTATTCTATGGAGCCACATTTGAAACAGACTCCCTTTCTTAGCCTACACTCTCTCGCGTGACCTTTCCCATAGTACTCGCAAACTGGTCTACTCACATTCCAGACACTTCATGCACTAGCTACTAACGTAGCTTGAGGTCGCAAATTACTCAACCTTAGAACTTCTCTCCTAGAGATTCCCAAAGGAGTGGAGGAATGGAATCATAATATGCTCATCTTCTTGGCTGTTGGTATTCTGGCCATACTATGCTTTCCGAAATCTTGGGTCTTATACTTAGCTTGCTTTTTTTTTTCACATATCTTCCATTTTTTTAGCTCACTTGGATAAAATCTCAAACTCCTTTAACTCTTAAGCTTTGAACATCGTTCAAATGTATCCATTCAAAATGGGTGCACGTGTTAGCTTCAGTGGTCACGATTTCCTGAGCACATTTACTCAGGCGAACAAAGTTTTGTTCATATTCAGGTACTATCATATCTCCTTATTTCAACTCCATGAACTCTCTTTTATTCTTTTCTAAATATATTTGATTATTTCTTTTTTATTTTAGCTTGAAAGAATTCCTAATTTACCCGATCTCTCGGGGTTAAAACATCAAAGTCATCTACCACCAGTGCCCTTCTTCCATAAGTAGGGATACCACACATTTTACATTCTCCTCTAAGGTATACATCATTTCACATCCCAAATTTTTATTGATAACGTTGAATGGTTGTAGCAAGAATGACTAATTGGCCTGATGGTTAAGAGTTAGTGAAATTATCCTTGAGACTTGAGTTTAATTCCCCTCTCCCGTATAATTTTTATTTATTGTATTTTTGCCCAAAACCCTAGTGTGTCGTCCCTACCTAGAAACCCTATGTATTAATGTTTTTTTTATTTTTCTGTCAACTTTTTAATTTTTATTTGAGTCCTTAAGCATTTTTAATTAAAACTCTATAGAGATTGGAGTTTTACAATTTAGTCCTTGAGCTTTAATTAAATATTTTATTGGCTAAATCTCTCGACCTTCCTTCAATATATTTTTATTCTAACTCCATAAACATTTTTATTTTCTAATTATAGAATTGATTTATGGAAATAAGGTTCTAAAATCTCATTTTTTGATACCACTAAAAATCGAGCCATTACAGATAAAATGTTCAACCATATTTTCGCTAAATGACTTAGAAAATATATTATATAATTTTTATCTTAAATGTTGTTACATGAAAACCTTGGGACATCAAAGCTAAAACATTAGGACCTTAATGTTTATTAGAAGTAGAGATTTATACCATGTATACTTCTTATGTCTATATATATACATTTTGGAGAAGCATTGTAAAACATCCCTATTGATGAACAACAATAATTTATTCTCTTACGTTCTCCTATTTCTTGTTCTTTTGTTTTCTTTTATTGATGATTGGTATTTACTTCATAACATGTTTCGTCCCTATTTCTCTTTTATTTTTATCCTTTTTTAGTTTTTTTATAATTGTCCCAAAGAAGAAACAAATACTTTTTCCTAATAACCTGCAATTTACCTTTCCTATGCCATCGTTTCACTTCAGTCTACCTGTCACGTTAAAAAAAGAAAAACTCTCTTAACATTTTCTTGTAGGGAATCAAACACAAGCCCTGAATCTTTCCTTAACCACTCAACCACTAAATATCATTGTTTTTTAATGTCAAGCAATCTATAAAACTAATCATTTTCTGAGAGAGAGTTAAAACTCAAAAGAAGCAAGAATTAAACATGCGCTTTCTAGAAACTATCATTTCCTTCAACCACTCAACTACTCCAACCTTTAGGTAATATATGGCACGAAATTTATAAAAACCTTTTATCCATATGTAATCAAATTTTTGGGACAAATTCGAGGTCACTCATGAGGGTATTGATCAATTCAAGAAATCAAAAGTGGGAATTCTCACTCTCAATTATGAGACCTTCATGATGAAGCCCGAGGAGGACATCAAAGTTATGTCCGATAGGTTCACCATCATCATCACCGAACTCAAATCCTATGGGAAGACCTATCTCAATAAAGATATAGTCCAGAAAATGCTTAGAAGCTTGCATTTATCTTAGGATGCCAAAGTTACAACCATAGAGGAAGTTAAGAATTTAGAGACTGTTTCATTATATGAGCTTATTGGCTCCTTGCTCACTCATGAAATGAGACTCAATGGAGTGAACAAAGAACAACAAAAAGTTGAAAAGAAGAAGGTTGGTGATGCCCTCAAGTCAACAATAGAAGAAGGAAATTCAAATGACGATGTGGATGAGGATGAAGAGATGGCAATATTTGCAAGAAGATTCAAAAGGTTTACGAGGTCCAACAAGGGAAGACAATTCGAAAAGAAGTAAGGACTCAAGATTGAATCTACTAAATAGAAGGACCCCATCATATGTTATGAATGTAAGAAACTGGGGCACATCAAATTTGATTGTCCTCAATGGAAGAAAAGAGGGTCAAGCAAACAACAGCTTAAAGCTCATGTTGCTTCTTGGAGTGATGAAGATTCATTGGACAATAAAGATCAAGAAGTACCTAATCTTTGCCTTATGGCCATAGATGACATTAAGTTAACTTCTAACTTATCTAATTTAAATTATTATTCTTTTGATAAGTTACAAGATTTCTATGATGAGTTGGGTTTGGAGTTTGAATTAATGGTTTCAAAATATAAAGAAATTATTCCAAAACTTAAAGATAAAAACAATTCACTCTCCCAAGTCAATCATGAACTTGAAGATAAAATAAATAATATGCAAGCTAGTATAAATCATTTTGAGAAAAAGAATTTAGACTTGCATAATTTGCTTTCTAAAGTTCATGATGATCATCAAAAGCAACTTGATTTGCTGAAGAGTGAAAAAGCTCACTCTAACAAAGTTTTAGAAAACGGAGAAAATTCAAAACAAAACTTTGTTAAAAATAGCTTTAATTTCTATAAACATAGAGGTCCCCAAAACTTTGACAAGAGAAAAATCATTAAAAGTATATGGATCCCTAAAGGACTCATAACTACTCAAGATAAGAAATTGATTTCAAAATGGATACCTAAAGGGACTAAAATTATAGGAACTAATGCTTACAGACCCAAAAGAATTTGGGCACCAAAAATCAAACTTTAATTCTATGTTTGTAGGAAAAGTAGTATTGCTTTAAGGTGGATTATTCAAGGAAAAACTTATGGTACCTCGATAGTGGATGCTCAAGACACATGACCGGTGACA
>JABEZY010274121.1:0-11814 GCA_013467495.1 Gossypium gossypioides
AATGGTAAAACCCTAATAGTTTAACAGTTTCACAAATTAGTCCCCGGGCTAGCTAGATTAAGTTACAACAATCCTGGAAACATAAAAATCATTAAAAATGGGACAAAAATCACTTACCTATTAGCAAGGTTAGGATTTTCAAATGCTTAACTCAAAAATGGCTTCCAAACCCCTAACTTTCGGTTGATGAAGATGAATGATAGATGATAACCTTAATTTGTTTCATTTAATTTAACTTTAATATACTAATTATTTAATTAACCTTATAAAACATCAAAATCTACACAATTGCAAAGCCATCACATTCCACTATCTTCATTAGTGGTCTAATTACCATATAAGGACTTTAAATTTCTATAGCTATTTAATACCTTTAGCTATTAGAACTCAACTTTTGTACTTTACGTGATTTAGTCCTTTTTATGAAATTGAGCATGTAAACGGTAAAATTTCTTGATGGAATTTTTATACGATATTACTATCATGTTGTAGGCAATAAAATAATAATAAAATAAATTTTTTGACTTCAGATCTGTGGTCCCAAAACCACTGTTCCGATTTCACTGAAAACAGGCTGTTACAACTCTCCCCCTAAAGAGATTTTTGTCCCCGAAAATCTTACCAAAAAAGAGGGTTGGATATTGCTTTCCCATAGCTTCCTCGGGTTCCAAAGTGGCTTCCTCTATATCGTGTCGTTACCAGAGAACTTTTACTAAAGTTATGTTTTTGTTTCTTAATTCTTTCATCTCTTGTGCCAGAATTCTGATAGGTTTTTCATTGAATGACATATCAGGCTGAATTTCTACATTCGTCAGAGAGATAACAGGTGAAGGGTCAGATCAATATCGTCACAACATAGACACGTGAAAGACTTTATAAATCTTTTCTAATTCTGATGGTAAAGCTAATCGATATGCAGCATGTCCGATTCTTTCAGGAATTTCATACGGCCCGATAATTGTGGACTCAGCTTTCCTTTGCAACCAAACCAAAGAACTTTCTTCCAGGGTGGTACTTTCAGGAATACTCTGTTGCCGACTTGAAATTCTATATCTTCACGTTTAAGATCCGCATAAGATTTCTGATTATCTAAAGCTGCTTTTAAATTATCTCAGATCAGTTTCACTTTTTTTCAGTTTGACGAATCAAATTAACCCCGTGAATCTTTTTCTCACTGAGCTCAGTCCAGTATAACAGAGTTCGGCATTTACGACCATACAAAGCTTCATACGGTGCCATCTTTATGCTCGATTGAAAACTATTGTTATACGCGAATTTGACCAATGGTAAATATTTCTCCCAATTACCTTCGAACTCTAAAACACAACAACGAAGCATATCCTCTAGAATTGAAATTACTTGTTTAGACTAACCATCGGTCTGATGGTGACATGCAGTGCTGAAATGCAACTGAGTACCAAGAGCTTCTTGTAACTTTTTCGAAAATCGTGATGTAAACCGCGAATCACTATCCGAGATGATGGAGATTGGTACTCCATGTAATCTAACAATCTTGGAAACATATAACTCAGCTAACCTGACAAGAGAGAAATCTGTACATACTGGAATAAAATGTGTAGATTTAGTCAAATGATCCACAATAACCTAAATGACATCTTTCTTTCTCGGAGATAGGGGTAAACCCGTTATAAAGTCTATAGTAACACGATCTCATTTCCACTCCAGTATCATCACTGGCTGTAACAATCTAAAAGGTACTTGATATTCAGCTTTAACTTACTGACATACTAGGAATTTAGACACAAAGTCAGAAATCTCACGTTTCATTCATGGCCACCAGTACCTCTGTTTTAAGTCACTATACATTTTAGTACTTCCCTGATAAACAGACAAGCTACCACTATGAGATTCGTGCAAGATTCTCTGAGTAATCTCTGAATTCTTCGGTACACAAATTCTACCTCAGAACAATAAGCAATCATCGATTCCTATTTGAAATTTTGAATCAGAAGTCGACTTACACTGTGATTGTTTAGCTAGCAACTCATCATCATATTTTTGAGCTTTGCAGATCTATTGTACAAACATCAGTCTAGCTTTTAACTCGATCAAAACTGAGCCATCATCAGATAATGTCAATCGTGTATTCATTGCTTTCAGAGCAAATAAAGACTTTCTACTCAGAGCATCAGCAACTACATTTGCTTTTCCCGGATGATAATCAATGATTAACTCATAATATTTTAACAGTTCGAGCCATTTACGTTGCCTCAGGTTCAAATCTTTCTATGACATTAGATACTTCAAACTCTTGTGATCGGTAAATATATGACATTTTTCGCTGAACAAATAATGTCGCTAAATTTTTAACGCAAACACGATAGCTGCCAACTCTAGGTCATGTGTCGAGTAATTCTTTTCATATGGCTTTAACTGTCTAGAAGCATAAGCTATTACTTTGCCTTCCTGCATGAAGACACAGCCTAAACCATTTAAAGATGCATCACTGAAAATCACGAATTCTTTATGCAATTCAGGCTTTACCAAAACTGGTGCCTCGGTCAACAGTGCTTTCAACTGATTGAAACTTTGCTGACATTTCTCAAACCATTCAAATTTCACATCCTTCTGTAATAGTCGTGTCATCGGTGTAGCTACCATTGAAAATCCTTTGACGAACCTTCGAAAATAACCAGCCAATCCCAAAAAACTTCTGACTTTAGATACATTTCTCGATGGTTTCCAATCAACAATTGCTAAAATTTTACTCCGGTCAACTCTGATGCCTTCAGCAGGTACTATATGTCCCAGAAAACTGACTTTTCGGAGCCAAAACTCACATTTGCTAAATTTAGCAAACAATTTTTTTATCTCTTAGAGTGTGCAACACAATCATCAAGTGTTCAACATGCTCGGAATCATCTCGAGAATAGATTAGAATATCGTCAATAAATACCACAAAAAATCTATCTAAATACAGTCTGAAGATTTTATTCATCAAATCCATATATACTGCAGGTGCATTAGTTAAACCAAATGGCATCACAAGAAATTCATAGTGTCCGTACCTGGTTCTAAATGCAGTTTTTGGCACATCCAAATCTTTCACTCATAGTTGATAATAACAAGAACAAAGATTAATCTCCGAAAATACTGTGGCACCTTTCAACTGATCGAACAAATCATCAATTCGAGGTAATGGATATTTATTCTTAATTGTAACTTTATTGAGCTAACGGTAGTCTATACACAATCTCATCGATCTATCCTTTATCTTAACGAACAGAACCAGTGCACCCCATGGTGAAAAATTGGGTCGAGCAAAACCCCTATCTGTCAATTATTGCAGCTGTGCTTTCAACTCTTTCAACTCAGTAGGAGTCATTCTGTAAGGTGCTATCGATATTGATGATGTCCCCGGTACTAATACAATAGCAAAATCAACCTCTCTGATTGGTAGTAATCTAGGTAACTCCCCTAAAAACACATCAGGATACTCGGAAACCACTAACATTGATTGAAGCTTCGATTTAGACACTTTAGTATCCAACACATATGCAAGATAAGCATTACAACCTTTTCTCACATATTTTTGTGCTGACATAGCTGATATAACAACAGGCAACCCACTCGGACTATCTGAATCAATACGAAGTGTCTCCTCGTTCTGACATTTCAATACAATAAGCTTTTGTCTACAGTTTACAACAGCGTCATGAAGAGTTAGCCAATCCATGCCCAAAATCAAGTCAAATTCATCAAAAGGTAATAGCATCAAATCAGTCAGAAAACTGTAACCCCAAATCATTAAAGGATAATTCTTTTAGACTTTATCAACTAGCACATACTGACCTAGGGGGTTCGATACCTTAACAACGAATTCAGTAGACTCAACAGGTAAATTCTTACTAGACACTAAATTAGTGCACATATATGAATGAGTGGTAATATCAGTATAAAAAATAGAGAAAGTATCGGTAATAACATCTAGCGTAGAAGCATCCTCTCGTGTGCGAATAGCATCAACCCTAGCTGATGCTCGTGCCTCAAATCTCACAGCAGAATCTTTAGTAACACCGCGGCTACCACTCACATTTCTGGGATTACGAAGTGGTCTACCTCTCGCAACAGTATTGTTCGGCCTCGTGTTCTGAGCTTTCTCTTTCTCAAATTTCTCTAGGCAATTTCTAAGATAGTGGTCTAAGGAACCACACCTGAAACATGCTCCGTTCTTTAAACGACACTCGCCATAATGTGGTTTCTTACAGTTCTTGCACTCGAGCCAAACATCTCTGACACTACCCACACTTGCTATAGATGTAGCTTGCGATTTTGGTCTGGAGAGCTGGGTACCTCCACCTTTACTAGAATAACCCATAGAAGCTATAGAACGGTTGTGATGTTCTTTTGATTTCTTTGATGCTGACTGATATGACTTCCCAATCGATCTTTTTCTCGAGTCTCTAGCTTCAAAACCAGCACATCTTTTCTCTTTACTCAGCTTCTCGACTTTATGTGCTCGATCGACCAATACAACAAATTCTTCCAATTCAAGAATTCCAACTAAAAGCTTAATATCCTCATTTAACCCTTCTTGGAATCTTTTACACATAACAGTCTCGATCGGAATACACTCCCGGGCATATTTGCTCAGTCTAACAAATTCCTGCTCATACTCTGACACAGTTATACGACCCTGTTTGAGCTCAAGAAATTTTTTACGTTTTTTATCTAGAAACCTCTGACTAATATATTTCTTTCGGAACTCGAATTGGAAGAATTCATAGGTAATTCACTCTCTCAGTACAACAGAAATTAACGTGTTCCACCATTGGTAACCCGAATCTTTCAATAACAATACCGTGCATTTAACACACTTAGTCGGTGAACAGGATAGCTCATCAAAAACCCTGATTGTATTCTCTAACCAGAATTCAGCTCTCGCGGGATCATCTTCTGTAGTAGCTCAAAATTCTTCAGCCTCGTACTTACGTATCTTATCAACAGGCGGCTTACTAACTCGGATTGGTTCCAAACCTTGAGGAGTAACGGGAACCGGTTGGGGAGCAAGACAAGATGGACGTTATTGAGTAGCCGGGTTCGTCCGTACAAACTCGATAAATCATTTGTTCATCATCCAGAAGAAGGCTTCTTTAGCCTCTCCTCCCTGGCCTTCAGATATGGGCCGCGTACCGCTCGATGCTACTCCGTGAACGGAGGCTTGATCATTACTCTCTACTTCATCGAAGTTAGCTTGGTTGGATGTCATTGCTATATGAAAACGTATTTTAACCACTTAGGAGATATCACACTATTATAAGTTATATAATGGCATGTATAGCTAGACTCGTACATGCTACATTCAGTTTGAGAATCGACTAAATCGTAGCTATGAGACCAATAAATGTAACACCCCTAACCTGAATCCGTCGCCGAAATAGGGTTACGAAGCATTACCGAAGTTTACAAATCAATTGGTCAGAAATTTCAAAAATTTCATATCATAGCAATAAACATATCAAAAACCAATCAAAATCATTCATATTTTCCCATATACGAGCCCTTGAGGCCCAAAATATGCATTAGAAACAAGTCAGGACTACATCGAAAACTCAGAGAATTTTTCGAAAAATATTGAAAATTTTCATCACTACAAGGCTCACATGGTCGTGTGGCCAGTTCATGTGGGCATTCGAAAAGGGGACACACGGACATGTTCCAGCCCGTGCCTGTACCCGTGTAACTCACTAATTTAGGCCACACGGCCAAGCCACATGCCCATCTGCCGGGCCGTGTACCCTTCGAAATAACTCCACACGCCCGTGTTCTAGGCCATGGGCTAGGCCGTGTAACAGCCTGACTTACAACCCTTTGAAAGCTACAAGGGACACCTGGCCGTGTGTCACACACGGCTGAGACACACACCTGTTCTCTGCTCGTGTGGACGAAAATTGGCCACTTAACAAGTCATTTTCAAACCCAAATTGGAATGTACCTACACACAACATTGCACATACTTACAAGCAATACAAAGGCATTCAAATCAAGCATAAACAAGTCATTTACATATGGTATAAATTCATACAACCAATATGCCCTTAGGCACCTMAAAWRACAATATATAAACATGTTCAATCATGCACTCTATTTGTCCRAAATACCCARCTAAATTATAGGCACATTAGMATCAATACATGACATTTGGTTACCTTACSAAAGCATACCAAATGGTACCAAATAACCACTCAATTACTAGCCTTAACATACATATATGTCTTCTATAGTAAAATACCAATTCACAATAAGTTATAAGACATATATATTATGCACGTTCAACTATCGTTTCCTCGTACATCAATCAAACACATTAAGCAATTTATCAACCATACTAAGAATAATATTTACATGCCCAAAACTAAGTTCATAACATCATCACGTGCCAAATCACAAGCCAAGCCAAATGCCCATATCCATAACCAAACATATAGGCCAACACAAGCCAAAATACCTAGACATGCCATTATAAAAAAATTAAATATCCAAAAGTACCAAAAGAGACGGTGGATAGTGTGATATAGCTCTGACAAGCTTCCAACTTGAACGAGCTTCTGATTCACTATAAAATAGAGAAAATAACACAAAGTAAGCTTTTAATATTAGTAAGTTCGTATAATATAGAATTTAACTTACCATTTGATCAAGTAATAGTTAAGTAACAAAACTTATCCCAACACATTTTAGCCAAATGCCTAAGCACATATACATCAACCATATTAGTCATGTATATATATATGAACAAATAATCATGGATGAGCTCAACAATTAATAAAGTTTCATATACATGTATCATCCATTTCATATATCTATATATCATATAAAATCATTTCTATGCATTTCATGTGTATACCTATAATAGTTCCTATCAAACTCATATCGTTTCATAACAGAACATTGCTCGTTGAACCATTTAGAATACCGTTGGATGCTCAGGATAGCTCACACATAGTGTGCTCATACGAGCTGTGAATCAGTATGCTCATCCCAGCTGAAGATCGGTATGCACTCATGAGCTATAAATCGATATTCTCTTACGAGCTATAAATCAGTAAGCCTAGTGACATGTCATTTATATCCTATGGATTCCTAAGGTTCAAACGAGACTCGGTATTTGTCGAACTTCGTTGGATATGAAACTATGTAAATTTATAACAATTCACAATTCATAATTAATTCAATATAAAACATATAAACATAGTTTAATCACACGAACTCACCTTGATGAGTATTTGTAGATATAGAGGCGATTAATCCGAGACTTTCTCTTTGCCCCAATCTGACTCCGTACGAGGTCTAACTGGATCTATACGGATAAATTTAACTCAATTCAACATATAATTCATTCAATTTAATCCAAACCATATTTTTGGAAAAAATACTATTTTGCCCTTATACTTTTAATTTCTTTGCAATTTAATCTCTAGGCTCGACAAATGTAGTTTATCAAATTTTACCCCTACTTAAGCCTAGCTGATTATTATACAAACTTATAGTAGCCCACATATTTAATAATTCCACAAATTATCCCTTGGATTTATCACATTTTTCAATTTAACCCCTAATTGATAATTTCATAAAAAATCTCTTTACAAAAGTTATTTATCTAACAACAACCATTCATTTTCTAACATCAAACTTCAAAACTCATATACATGCATTAATGGTAAAACCCTAATAGTTTAACAGTTTCACAAATTAGTCCTCGAGGTAGCTAGATTAAGCTACAACGATCACGGAATTATAAAAATCATTAAAAACGGGACAAAAATCACTTACCTATGAGCAAGGTTAGGATTGTCGAATGCTTAACTCAAAAATGGCTTCCAAACCCTTAACTTTCAGTTGATGAAGATGAATGATAGATGATAACCTTAATTTGTTTTATTTACTTTATCTTTAATATAATAATTACTTAATTAACCTTATAAAATATCAAAATCTACACAATTGCCAAGCCATCACATTCCACTATCTTCATTGGTTGTCTAATTACCATATAAGGACTTCGAATTTAATGTTCTATAGCTATTTAATACCTTTAGCTATTAGAACTCAACTTTTGTACTTTATCGTATTTAGTCCTTTTTATCAAATTGAGCATGTAAACGATAAAATTTGTTGACAAAATTTTAATACGGTATTACTATCATGATGTAGGAAATAAAATAATATTAAAATAATTTTTTGACTTCGAATTTGTGGTCCTGAAACCACTATTTCGATTTCACTAAAAATGGGATATTACAGCAAATGTGTACATGCTATGTATATGTTAAATGTTAGTGACAGTGTTTTTTAAAAGATGCTGATCTACAGTGATAGTGCAAGGATAATCAATAAATGATATGTCTTTGATTTTGGATATTTTCGTCTTGTGATCTTGAAACCGTTGCATATAGTTGGCATGCCATAGGATTGTGAGTACTCACCTATACGTATAGTGATTTTAGGTGTTGAGGCCCAGGGACATGTTAGAGGGATAATGGAATGTGAGCTAAGCTCCATTCAACGGGACATGAGACGGTAAATAAAGAGAGTGTTAGCTTTATGCTTCAGTTTTGGGACATGTTTGACTCAATCAGTCTATGTGTTGTGTTGGAGATTCGTGTATCTGATGAGTGATGATAGATCTCACTTTTATGTTTCATAGCTCAAGTGTCAAATTATCTTAAATTATGAAAATGTGTGTATTGTGATATGTGTTATATGACATGTGACCATTATGCAAGTTATCTATAAACATGTTTTTGAGTATTGTGATATATGCATGAACGTTATGTAATTACATGAGTTTTGTTATATATGCTTAAAATTCAATATGTTTACCATGTAAAAGTACTAGAAGATAATGCACGAGTAAGTATAATATGACACTAGAGTTGGAACTGTTGAGGTTATGCTATATGGTTGTTTCATTGATGCTTGATGAATTGTTTGCATGGTAGTTTTTCTAGACATTCACTAAGCTTGTTAAGCTCACCCGCTCCCTTCTTAAACCATTTCAGATTAGTAGTGTACCGGTGTGAGCGGTGTGGTTTTCAAAGGGTGATCCAAGCAAGTCCATTTCCTTGATTTCATACGTGTTATTGTTATTTGTTTATGTTTTGGGAATAAAGCAATGTTGTAAACTTTTATATTTACCATGATGTTTTAGATGCTTCCATAGATTATTTGTTCCTAAGTTTATGAGATTTGTTTCATATTACGTTGATTCAGCCACTTTTTTATTTAAAGCATCCGAATTGTATTCCTAACAGAATTTAAACATAAAATCACCAATTTAGCAAGAACCAATTCAAGAATTAATTTATTTAAACACATAAAACATGCCAAATAAACATATTATCACTCGCCTTCCTCTATGATAATCTTGTGCATACAAAAGGATGGGCTTATTCCTCGATATCAGCTATGGTCTAATTGATCAACTTTTTAAATTTTTTTAAGACTTCAATCAGTTGTTCCTCTTAATGTTCTGTTAGTTCTACTGAAACAATAATAGGCAAAGTAGAACTATTACCCAAATAAACGTACTTCAAATGATAAGGAAGTACCTTAAGTTCAAGTTTGGGTGGTTCCGATAGACAACTTTGATTATGCAAATTCCCGAGCTTCCAACTTCAACGGTTCAAACCGCGCTAATTGAACATATTATTTCAGATTGAATTTCATCAAAGCCATACTTTTATTACCTTCTTCATTTTCCAATGGTTCAGACCCTAAAGTGTTTCTAATAGGTCTTCAAAAGTATTCTCCCTTTCCATAGAAACTAAGGTTTCTAGTTCTTTCATCACTAAACATTCATCTATTAGATTGGAAAATTTCGTTGCCTCAAGAACATTAAATGTTACCTGATCATCTTGAACTCTTATCATGAGTTCATCTTTTTGCACGTCTATTAAATTTCTTCTCGTGGCTAGGAAAGGTCTCCCCAGGATGATTAGCACTTCTTTATCTGCTTCAAAATCTAATACAATATAATTAGCAGGAAAAATAAACTTATCTACACGCACCAGAACATCCTCAATCTTTTCTTCTGGGTATGTTAAAGATCGATCTGCCAATTGGAGTGTCACAGTCGTGGGTCTTACTTTACATATTCCTAACATTTTGAAAAGTGACTTTGGCATCAAGTTGATGCTCGCTCTAAGATCACATAAAGCTTTACCATAGTAAGATTCTCTAATATTACAGGGTATAGTAAAGCTCCCAAGGTCCTTCATTTTCGGAGGTAGTTTGTTCTGTAGAAACGCGCTACACTCCTTCGTTAATGCTATAGTCTCAAACTTACTAAGCCTTTTATTCTCGGACAGAATGTCCTTCATGAACTTTACATAATTGACTATTTGTTCTAAAGCTTCTACCAATGGTATATTGATGTGAAGCTACTTTAGAACATCTAAAAACTTATTGAATTGTACATCTTGTTTTTGTTGCTTGATTATTTGTGGATAGGGAGGTGTTGGAACTTTGGTTTGGATTGAAAAATTTTTCTAAGGTAATATATCTACATCTGAAGAAGGTGTTGGTGTATTAGAATTCACTAGTTTAGATTTTACCTCTTCAAAATTTTCAGCATCTATCTGTTGATTTTCCTTTCCCTTTGTAGGCTCATTCTTAACCTCAACTATCTTGGGCTCCAAAGTTTCACCACTTCATAAAGCAACTACCTTGCAATGTTCCTTACCCAAAGTCCTTGGATTTTTCATGTAACTCGGCAAGGCTCCTTGTGTTCTATTACGAAGCTCTGTAGCTAACTGACACATTAGGTTCTCCAAACTCTTTAGTGTTGCTAGTTTAAGGCATCATTCTTCGCCATGTAAGCCTTCAACAAATTCTCTGAACTATTAGAGGATTCAACTTGTGGTGGTTTCTGAAATTTGTTGATTGAACCATTGAGGTTGATTGGGTTCACGCTACATGTAAGTGTTGTTCAATCTTCTTCCAAGAAAAGTTTGGATGATTTCTTTATGAAGAGATAGAAGATACCTGAGCTGAGCGTGAACCAAGGGCATTTACATCATGCACTTCGACTACTCATCTTCCTGTAGCTATTCAATTTGTCGGCCACTAGTAATTGTTACTAGTTATAAGACTTCGACAAGAGAGCTGATAGCACTAGAAAGAACATAGGTTTTCCTCCTTACTTATTGGTTAAATTGTTCCCATTTAGTTATCCTTAGCATATATTTTAGCATTTTCATTTTAGTAAATTGCATTTTATAACTCAGTGAATTCTAGCCTATTTTATCCTTAATTTTGCTATCTTTTTGCATTAATGTTGTTACATGAGTTAATTCCAGATTGCGTCCAAAATTGTCCCGTAACTGATAGCTGTTCGGATAAGAACTGAAAATGCGAGAGCTGTCGAGTTTAGTATAACCAACTTGTACGTACAATGACAAAATAATTCTGAGAAAAGGACACCTGTACTGTTGGAGGAGGACATAAAAGGTTGACGTGAGAAGAAAAAAAAAGAGAAGAGGTTTTTTTTTACCATCATCTTCTTCATCCTACCTTGAAGCTTGCGGCTATGGAAACTTAAGCCTCTCATGGGTAAGCCAACATGAAAATTGATGTAGATTAGCTTTTGACGAGAAGACCTAAGTGCGAGACAAGAGGGAATAGAGAGATTCAGTCGAGTTGTTTAAGAATACTATTCTCCACTCGATTCTTTCTTATTTCTTTCTAACTGTTGGTGATTACTCTCTGTTTTTTGTTTGTATAGAAGTACACATGAATTCTTGGTTAAATGTTATCTTATTCAATCTTGTTTTTATTGTTTAATCTTGGGGT
>JABEZY010274126.1:0-13151 GCA_013467495.1 Gossypium gossypioides
ATTATTCTAATATTTTCTTTAATTAACTCCTAATTATTTAATTATATAATCTAATTATGGTTTCAAGTTCACTAACCCCCGATTTACTGACCCAATTCTCCTAACTCAGTTTTCGAGATGTGACATGTTAACTTGAATCTCATTTTTTATTATCAGATTGTAATTATGGTGGGATTCTTTCTCAAGAACTCACAAAATTCTTACGAACTTACCCAGTTTCTGCTTTCTTTCAGGTTCTTAGGCCAAGTGTGGTGATTGAAGGGATACAACCAGATCTTTGGCCATTTGTGAATAGAATGACAGAAATGTGCAAGTATACACAATCGTAACAAGTAATAAAGTGACAAGTATGTTGAGTTATTGTACCCACAAGGGCTGTACAAGCAAGTATTTATTAAATGTAAATTTAAACAAATTGGACGAGGAAAATATATTGATTTGAAAGAGGCGATCTAAAAACTAAAAATTAACTAACTAATAAACTAAAATAAAAAGTAAAATTCCAATGCACGATTTCTAAAAAAGGCTTTAATCAATATGACATAAGTGCGTTAAATTAATTTCATTCTTTAACTTAGAATTATTAAAACTATGTTCATGTTGTTACGAATAATTTCATGGCAACTTGGTCTTTTGTTAACTAATGCACATGCATACTTATTAAATTAATCAATCTTTCAAACATATTCCTATGTTGGATTAATTAATCAAATTTCATAAGCAAATATAAGACATAGTGAAGTAACAATATATTCCTATAGTGAAACAATTTAATCACAACAATCTTACAAGTTATGCAAGGCAAGAATATTGTTTAATACTATTGCTAATTTAACTCACTTTTACACTTAGTAGATTAAACACGCACAAACTAGATATTTTGTCCATTAATTATAGCTTCAATCTGGTAAATAATTAATTCATTTGTTACCTTACAATTATAATGCAAGCATAACGTAGGCAAGATTTTATCTAATTGAACAAATTACCAAGGCCTATAACAACACAAACATGATTTTAACAATTTAAGTGAACAAAATGCAATCAATCTAATACAAATAAGATTTAAGTCATCTTAATTAAATTAGGAGCATCAAAACAATAAACACTCATGTTTATGATCACAAAATAAACTGAAAATATTAAGAGAAGGAAACTAGAAGATAAATCTCGGTGATTCTCCGAAGCCAGACTAGTATACTTCTCTTCCTCTCTACTTGTTTTGTCGATTCAAAGGCCTTAAAGATGCTTGATTGTTGTTGCTCCAAGAGGCTTTCTAGCTCTTTCTCAAGAGGGAAAATAGGCAAGGGAAGGAAAGAAAAATAAAAAGGCAAATGAGAGTGGAGGAGAGAAGTGAATGGTGAATGAGTTGATGAGTGCTTTGAGAGGAGGTGAGCGGTGGTATTTATACTTGAAGAGGGAAACTTGTATTGGCTAAAAATAGAAACCATTCCCCCTTTCCATGATCGACCCTTGATAGTAGGGAGAGGGGTTGAGATGGCTTTGCTAAATTTAGCTTAATGCCAAAAGTAAGAATGAACAAAAAGAGGAGGGGTTGGAACGGGTTTAGGAGAAAGTTAAGGCTATTTTGAAAATATTATAATCAGCTTTTGGGAGCTAATTTGGATGTAGGATGGACGTATTTTGGCCTGCTCCTTAAGCTCATGCTTTATCCTCCTTCAATTGGACACTTTGGGCCATTTCTTTGATATTAGATTGAAAGTTAATTCGACCCAATTTTTGTTGGATCAATTACATTTTTTTATGGGTCCAAGAGGTTGATTTGGGGCATCCATGGTTGTAAAATAATCAGTCATCCTCATGTGTTAGATGCTCTGAAGGATGCTTCAGCAAACCAATCTCCTCAAGGTGATTATCGCGTTGATTTTTCTTCCATTGTGCAAAGCTATCTACACTCGGCCAAACTATGCAAATTTATTATAAAAATAACTAAAATTAAAATTTTTTATTAAATTAAGTTCAGTTTATTTATTTTATAATAAAATTTGATGAAATTTACTTAGAAATGGAATGTATTAATGCTCAAAAGGTGCTGAAAAAGTCTATATATTTTAGTGTTTCCACACCCCCTGTAACGACTTGAATTATTTATCTTTATTTTTGTGAGAATTGTTACAAATGAGTATCTGTTTCAATGGTTAAGTGTTCTAAGGGGTGTGTTTGAGGTCTTAGGTTTAATTCCCACTCTTAGTAAATTTATTATTATTTTATCCTAGCCTTATCACTGTTGGGTGGACTTATGTTATATTTCCTGTGAATTCATATCAGAATGAGCCTGTTGGTTCAAGTGGTAAGGTGTTAATTTGCCTTAGGGTCTTGTGTTCGAGTCCCTGTGTGAATGGGTATGCTAATTTTTGCTTCGATTGTGGGATAGAAGTTTGGTGGTAGTGAAATTTTGAGTTAATTGGGCTATTAGTGGAGTAGTGGGGGAGGTTGGGATTATGTGCTAAAATTCTAATTAAATTTAATTTTTATTATTTTTCTCTTTCCAAAAAACTTTCCCCTTTCTGACGTTCTCTTGTTTTTCCTCCATCAAATTTCTTTTTCTCTTTTCTCTTTGTTGTCAAAATCTTCCTTTCAAAAATTACGGTGTTTTGAACTTCTAATCTCTTCGTGCGTCTAGGTAAGTGAAGGTGGTGAGTTTTTGCTTGGATTAAGGGCAATTGATAAAGCTAATCTAGATCAGTATTACTTTTCGTTAGTATTAATTTGTAAGTTTTTGGCAGCAGTGAATCGTGAGGAACGAAACTCTCCTCTTCCAGAATCGTAGTCGGGGTTATTCGAGAAGTGGGGTAAGTAACGAACACTTGAGTTTCATTGTAGTCAATATCTTTATTTCGGTTTAATTGGGGATTAAGGACTAATTTTGAGGCATGCATTGTCGGTTTTTAGGTTCTGGTGGTCTCGGGATTATTTTCACATAAAAACGAACCACGTGTGTAATGAAAACTCAAAAAATCATAGTTCGACTAAGGCCAAAAAAATGGCCTGTAGACGCCACCCAATTGTGTGCCCGTCCGTGTGCGACACACGGGCATGTGACCGGTCGTGTGAGACACATTGGCGTGTGCTCGATTGTGTACGATAGAGGTCGTGTGACGAGTGAGTGTGTGGCCGTGTGGGTCATACGGGCAAGGCTGATTTAGGCGTGTGAACTGTGGGCCAGACCGTGTAGGCCACACGGGCATGTGGGCCCAAAATTCTAATTTTTTTCCTTGGGTCGCACGTGTCGTTCCAATTGACTGTGGGCCTTCCGTAGGGTCGGTAAGGGCAAAACAAACTCTAATATATGAGATCTGTTATTCAGATAGACTGATCTGAGTTTAGGAAAACTGATATGTATGTCTAATTGTGTTGTATAAGCATGTATGATATCTATATACGAGCATGCGGGTCATGTTAGATCTATTTGTTGGAGGAAGTGCTCTATGAGGCGATAATTCGCAGTTATTCTGGCAGCACAACTACAAATTATTCGGATAAGTGTCGTTTAGACACTATGTGGTGTGTAGGGCTGGGTGGGTGTTTTATAGCCCACGTGGTGTGTTGGGATGGTCGGAGATGATGTGTAAAGGATGGGGGTAGGACTTTGCATATATGTATGTTTCTGATAATCTGAGCCTGATAAGGACTTATGTCCGCTTCCGTTCTGATATACTGAAATTCTGAATTTGATACTTGTATGTTTCCGTTGGGTTACGCACTGAGTTTATGAAAATTCACACCTATTGTCTGTTCTGTTCAGGTAATCCTCAAACATAGGGGGTAAGTGCGACGGAGTCTAAGCAGTGACCACTAGTTCGCAAATTGTTTGATTAATGGTTTTTATTTAAAATCTGAATTATTTTTTAGAGTTTTGTAATTTTGGGACTCTCTGGACTGTTTATTTTAATTTTGATTTTGGATGTGTTTTTTTAATTTTATACTGCGATGTTTGCAAAGCCATGTTTTACGCAAAGAAATATTTTCTGAAAACACAAACTCGGTTTTCAACTTTAACAATATCAAACTTCCGCTGCAAAATAAGTTTTCTAAAAAAGCAAATTAACAATGTTTTTCTTAACGAAAATAATAATATGTTTGATAAAATGTGGATTCTTTTTAATAATACTTAAACGTGAGAAATTTATCATAATAAGATTGATTTCAAAACCCTTCTTCGTAACACTCCCAAATTTGACCATAACATCTGGACGGGGTTTGGGGTGTTACACCCCCAAACTTAATTCATTGCTTGTCCCGAGTAATGCACAAATTGCAAAATAAGTTTAAGAAAATCACCTTTGAAAAATTCCTTCAAAAATCATTTCTTCCCACAATTATGAGTGTAGGGCAATTATGCTCAAAAACAAAAATTCCGAAATTATGCAACTTAAGTATAAATATTGTTTAATTATTCTCAATTATTTTCGTGACAACAAGAATATATACTAAATGCTTTCTCTTAATAAATATATACTAAATTCATACTAATCAACTTTTATTCCCTCTTTTAAGACTAAGTTGCAATCCCTAAGTTTAATTGTGCATTCATAAGTTGAGCTTAGTAATTTCTCTCCACTAATGTAGTCGGCTTAGAAATATGAATCAATAGGTCTTTTAAGTAGGTTGTAACATGGCTTGGCTAGGGGTAGTGTAACAGCCCATTTTCAGTGGTGTCGAAAACAGTAGTTTTGGGATCGCAATTCCGACCAGTGACTCAGTATTTTATTATTTATTTAATGTTTATAGAGTTATTATACGATCGTATTAAAATTTGGTTAAAAAATTTTAACGTTTAGATAATTAATTAAGTAAAAATGACTAAATTGTAAAATCTGCAAAAGTTAGTTTCTATTAGTTAATTGATTGAACTAAGACAGTTGCAAGGGTTTATGTGGAAAATATACCATAATTAAATGGTATATACGATTAGTGCTTGTTTTATTTTAAAATTATATGTTTTAATTAAATAAAATTAAAAGAAAATTTAAGTTAAAATAAAATACAGAAAACAAATTGATAACCTTTTATGTTCATCTTTTTCAAACTAAAAAACCACCATTTTTGGGAAAAGAAGGTTCGTCCAAGCTCTCTCCAATGCATGTGTGTGATTTTGAGGTTCGTTTTAAATAATTTTTACGTTTTTGTAATCGTTTTAGCTAAATCTAGCTAACCCGGGGGTTAATTCATACAACTATAAAAAATTTAGGAACCTACCATGAATAAGATAAGTGTGTTTGTGAATTTAGTTGATAGATTCTTGAGTTTAATAGCTAAATATAAGTATTTTGTTAAGTAATTTTTAGTAATTTTAATGTTTAAGGATTTAATTGTTAAAGTAATGAATTACATGGAATTATTGTGAAATTTTAATAATTATGGGTTGTGTAGGCACTTTAAGAAATTCAGCTAGCATGGCTTGTCAGTAAATGTGGTTTTATTTGAAGGTTTTGAGTTTAGGGACTAAATTGGATAAAGTGTAAAGTTTAGGGGCAATTATGTAAATTGATAATAAAATGACTTTTGTGCATAAATGCAATTATTTAAGATGGTTGAAACAAATTGAGTTAAACAAATCCATCGGACAAAAATCGTGGAAAAGTTAAAGTAACAGAATAGTTGTCAGCCTTAATTTTACCATCATTTTTTGTTAGGTAAGTTCATAAGTTAATTTAAGTAATTATTTGACTACTGATTTGTAATTTGATGTTTATCTATATATGTTTTGGTTGAGCAAATTCTTTGACTTGAGAAACGAGAAAGACCATGGTTGAAAGATACCATGGCATTATATCCGGAACGAGAAAGGCCATAGTTGAAAGATACTATGGCATTGTTCCAGAGATGAATAAGACCATAGTTGAAAGATACTATGACACTATACCAGAAACAAATAAGACTATAGTTGAAAGATATCATGACATTAAATCCGAAACGAATAAGACTATAGTTGAAAGATACTATAGCATTACATCGATAACGAAAAATACCATAATGGAAGGATACTATGGCATCACTTCGGGAATGGATAAGACCATGGTTGGAAGATACCATGGGATCCTTCTAATTGTGAATTATTTGGAAAGGTACACAAATAATATGGATACTTCATTGATGGTTTGAGGTTTTTTGTACGAAAAAGAATCAATTGAACATATAGATAATTTATGATATACTGCATATTTTAAGCTAAATAATTTTTATTTAATGAATTATGTTATATTCTATTCGAGCTTACTAAGCATTATTTGCTTATGTTATTTGTACTTTTCTCTTATACACTTTGAAAAGCTTTGATAGTTGGAAGTTCGAGTCAGAGCACACACACTATCCGTTCTCATCTCGGTAAATGTTTTTGATCTTTTAAGCTAATTTGTCCATATGATGTTGTTTTAAACCTACTTTTAGCTTACTTGTATATATATGGCTTTAGTTTTGGTTTGTAAATGTATACATAATTGTGTTTTGGTATTTTGGTTAATCTATTTATGAATGAATATAAAGTGATGGAAGTAGACATGAATCGTAAGAATGAATGGTAAGTTTGGTATGTGATTATATTTGGATATTGTGAACTTGAATGCAATTTAGCTTGGTGTGATATATGTGTTTGATTTGGAAATTAAATTGTGGAGTCAATGAGGGCACATTGGTTAGGCACTTAGGTTGAATGTTTTGGCATGTTTAAGGCTTGTTTAAATGTATTTTGAAGGCATGTGTGTACCACTCCTAACCCGTTTTCGTCATCAGAATAGGGTTACGAAGTATTATCGTACAAAACAAAACATTCAACTTCAAAACATAATCAATTATGCAATTTAAATATTATCAATTAGTAACTCAATTTAATTACAGCAAAAATAAACTTACGAGCCTTAAATCAAGCCTACAAGGCCCTAAAAATAGTTTGGAAACATTTCGGGATCAATTTGTAACAAAACAGAAAATTTTAGAAAAACTTGAAAATTTTCGAAACAGGGGTCAAATAGCCATGTGACATAACCCAAACCATGTAGACATTTGAAGTCTGGACACATAGTCGTGTCCCAGCCCGTGTGGGCATTCGAAATAGAGTGACACAGTCGTGTCACAGGCCGTGTTTCATACCGTGTAGAACCTACACCTAAAACAATAATGACACAGGACTGTGTGTGGTGGT
Source organism: Gossypium gossypioides (assembly GCA_013467495.1). Taxonomy (NCBI): domain Eukaryota; kingdom Viridiplantae; phylum Streptophyta; class Magnoliopsida; order Malvales; family Malvaceae; genus Gossypium; species Gossypium gossypioides. Next base: position 7,163 of record JABEZY010274126.1, read on the forward strand.
CGCGTGTGGCACATGATCAGGTGACAGCCTGTGTCCTAAAATGTGCCTTCAAAATTGTGTTTACCAAATTAAACTTACTTAGGCCACAAGCATACCATGTACTGACCATTAAACTTATTCAAAACACATTCGAACAATCCTAAAACATGCCAAAACACACATGTCTCATTCAAATCTAAACATGTAAGACCCCTGACCCGTATCCGTTGTCAGACTAGGGTTACGAAGCATTACGGTACAATTAGAACATCAAAACATAATATCATTCAATATTATAAACTAATCATTCATACATATACTATCCCTAAATCAAGCCTTCGAGGCCCTAAAAGTACCCTAGAAATAATTCGGGACTGAATTGGAATCATTTGAAAACTTTAGGAAAAAGTTACATAAATTAGAATATAGGGGTCACATGGTCGTGTGCTTCACACAGCTGATACACACGGTCGTGTCTTAGGCGGTGTAACCTTCAAACTAGGGACACACGGCTGTGTCCCAGTCCATGTCCTTACCCGTGTAACTCTCTGAGTAAGGTCACACTGCCATGTCACACGCCCGTGTAACTCTCGAATTTTCCCTACATGTGCGTGTGCCAGACCGCGTGTTAGGCTATGTAACTCACTGACTTGCATACAAAGGAACCTTCAGGAGACACACGGTTGTATCGTCAGGCCATGTGTCACACACGGCTGAGTCACACTCCCGTGTCTCAGGCTGTGTGGACTTAAAGTTCACTTAAAACAAGCCATTCCCAACACCATTTCATGCATAATCACTTGAACAATTTGTGCACACCTACAAGGAATCAATCCATACCTAAACATGCATATGTTTGCCATTCCAATTATCATAATTCAACTAACCAATATGCCATTCAAAGACACCTCAAAAGAAATCATCAAAACTTACCTAAACATGTCATCTTTACCAAATTTCAAACATTCATATTTAGTTCAATACCTTCCAAAACATGCCATAACTTGACCATGATCTTACCAATTCAATACATATCATTTGAGCCATACAAAACATGCATCATAAAATAGCACAATGACACAAACTATCAAAGCATCAATAGTACCAACCCAAGATAACATTCATAACTTATTCAAGTCAATCCACCAACTAAACATTCAACACAATGACATTACAATTCAACCTATACATGACATTATAACCTTGGCCAAAACATTCAAAAACTACCGATATTTATGTTGGATAGTGTGATAGATCTCCGACAAGTTTCCAAATCGACCGAGCTTCCAATAATCTATAAAACATAGGAAAGAACTACGTAAGCACATAATGCTTAGTAAGTTTGTAGGAAATGAAACATAACTTACCATTTCATTTATATAACATTAAGTATAAGCATAATATAACCCAAACCACAAGCTTGACACAAGTTTATACATCATCATCAATACACAAGTTAGTGCATTTATACATAACTCATTTGGATTAACCACGTGATAAGTCATTTTCATATGAAAATATGTCATTGATTCATACAACCTTTTCACGGGCATGTGCACAATTTTACTTGAAAACTTATCATTTCAATCCCTTTTCTTGCCCGTTGAACCATTTAGAATATCATCGAATACTCGGGAAAGTTCACACGAAGTGTGCTTAAACATATAACCATAACCTTTCATTTACATCATTGCTCACACGAGCTGTGAAATGGGTCTTCTCACACGAGCTGTGGGTCGAAATGTAAGCTACACGATGCTGCTCACACGAGCTATGGAGTATCCGCAACAAATGTAGGACCATAGCCGTCGATAGGACATTCAAGGCTAGCACCCGAAACATGAAATCCCTAATGACATGTCATTTGTATCCTTCGAATTCTTAAGGTTCAACCGGGACTCAACATCTGTCAAATCATCATAGCTTTGGTACAATTATACATCAATCCATTTACATTAAAATAACATAATAAACATTCAAATTAACAACATTAATATGATAACCATTCATATGAACTTACCTCGACAACTAGGGCATAGAAGTTAAACGAGTTATTGCGAAGCTTTTGTTTTGCCTCGATCTAGGTCTGTACGTGGTCTATCTTGATCTAAATAGAAAAATTCAATCTATTCAATACCTATAGTATTCAATTTGGTCCACATTTTATATTTATAAAAAATTACCATTTTTCTCCTAATATTTTAACTTTTCGTAATTTAGTCCTTAAGCTCATAAATTGAAATCTAAGCATTTTAATCCCCTATTCAAGCTAACTGAATCTATTAGGGACTTATATCAACCCATACAAACCATCATTTCATAAATTTAACATGAACTTTTACTATTTTTACAAGTTAATCCCTATATATAAATTTCATAAAAAAATCACTTTACAAAACTTGTTTATTTATCAACAAGGATCCATAATCTACCATTTAACATCAAGAATCATACAAAAGCATTCATGGCATAACCTTCAATCTTTAATAGCTTTACAAATTGATCCCCGAGCTAGCTAGATTAAGCTAAAACAGACTCAAAAACATGAAAAATCACTAAAAACGGGGTTTAAAAGCATACCATGCAATAAATTAACCCTAGACGAAACTCAAAACTTTACTTCCCATGGTATTTTCGGTTGAAACAAGAAAAATAAGGAAGATGACATCTTTTCTTAGTTTAATTTTAACTTTAAGTACCAAATTACCATTTTACCCTTTAAAAACTATAAAAAATTTCAATAAAACCTTGCCATGAATATCCACTAACTATTCAAATGGTTTAATTACCATCTAAGTCCATTCACTTTAAAGTTTCATAGCCATTTGACCCTTTTAGCTAATAGAACTTTACTTTTACACTTTTTATGGTTTAGTCTTTTTCACTTAATTAATCATGCAAATATTAAAATTTCTTAACAAAATTTTAATATGGCCTTACTAACATCCCATAGACATTAAAAAAATAATAAAATAATAATTAATCGTCAGATTTGTGGTCCCAAAACCACTGTTCCCATTTCACTAAAAAGGGCTGTTACAAAATACCAATTCAATGTACCTTCATTGGTACCACAATTCATATACTAAAACATTTCAACTCAAAGCCATAAGTTCATACCTTAAACATACATAAACCACACACTATTTAACCACCTCAATTATATGTCAATGAACCACAAACCAACTATATCCACATAGCATTTAAAAGTGACCAAAACATATATTTACATAAACAAGTACAAGTCAAAATCAAAGCATATAGGCAAGTACTCTCACACCATATCACATTGGAAAAATACCATTAAAACTCCTATTACATGTCATTTATAACCAATAGCCAAAACAACCAAAAACTATTAAAATGAAGAACGAATAGTGTGATTGAGCTTTGACAATATCCCAACCGATCAAGCTTTTGATGATCTACAAAACAAGGAAAACAAATATATAAGAAACTAGTGCTTAGTAAGCTCATATAAAAGAAACTTATACTTGTCAAACATAAAATGATTTAATCATTCAGACATTGCTCATTAGATCATAAGGATACTTTCCTTTCCTATCCAAAACACTTCACAAGTCTCATTCTACAAAGCAAAAGTTTAGGGCAATCTTTTACAATATTTACTTAGAATCAACTTTTCACATAATCATGCTGCAACAAATTTTATGCTCACAAACTCTTCTTACCGATAAGTTGTTCATATGCAATGTATAATTTCAAAATTTTATATCAAGTAAAAGAAGATGTTAACAATAATCATAATTCGTATGTTTTTCACAGTTATACGTAAATCCTGCCATTCAATTATTCTTCCTTATTGTTTATTTAGCAAAGCAATCCTAAGGTTTAATAGTGGTCTTCGTATGTTGAACTTAGTAATTTCTCTCCACTAATGTAGTCGACATAGTGACCAAAATCAATAGGTCTTTCGTAGGGTTGTAATGGGGTTAGGCTCAAGGTAAAGATTAACATAAGTGATTTTTAGGCTCAAATAACCTTAAACTTGCCTCGGACCTTACACAGCACAGTTCACCTTTCTCCTTAGGTTTAACAGGCCAAACTTAATTTTGTAGTTCATATTTCTCATCACTTGATCATACATTATTTGATAAATTTTTTCAACATTTGATTTTTTTTTTTTGAATCACATCAAATACCTTCTTTTGACTTCTCCCCAAAATTTATTCACCAAAGCAAGTAGAGGTTGGTGTAAAAATTAGGATAAATTTTATGAAAATATAGTAAACTAGCTTATGATGTAGGTAGATCAAATAAATAGGTCATATAGCTCAAATTAAGGTTCCAAGGGTTAATTTTGATTACGGTAAGCTTGAAAGGCTCAAACGGCCCAAACAAAATGTGCCTATATCATTTTTAGATTCTTATGTCTCCTAGGATTTCGCCTTAAGAAAATTACTAACTCAATTCTAAATATTTAAACCTTCATGCATGTCTAGTTCAAAGAGAAAGAAAAAAATTTCATGGCAAAATTTCACCTGGAACTTATAAAACATAACTAAATCATGATTATGCTAACATAAATTCAAAATAAAAACTTGAACAAAATTAGCAATTATAATTTCATCTGGGCTAACTTATAGACAAAAATTTTCTCTGAGCACTTATTTATTTTAGGATACTTATGTATGGAAATTGAAAAAAAAAACATAAACATACTAGATTAGCCCTTACCCCCTTTAAAAAGAAGCGATGTCCTCATTGCAAAATAACAAATTAGTGAATGAAAACTATACACCATGTAGGACTCAAAAAAAGATAGGTGAGTCATGAAGACTGCTTTAGTACCAAATCTTTCTTGAAAAATCCAATCCCTAGACATGTACATTCACATTGTCACACTACTATGTTCTTTACTAGAGAACAAAATTAATGGAAGAGCATTGACTTGGCTTATTCATGAATTGCAATTTATTTAACTTTATTATCACAAAAATGTGAAATAGCAAGAAAAAAGGGAAAAACGACAACTAAAAAATATAAAATAACGATAGAGAAAAGTTAAGAGAACTCCCTCATTTTATTTGGAATCATCACTGACTAAAACATAGTCAAAGGGCCATCTGTCGTACCAACCATACTCATCTAGGAAGTAATCATATTCTTTCCAAGAAAAATTTGTCCAACATTTGATTTGGGAAAGAAAATTGGAAATGATCTTTTCTGGTGGCATTGTTTAACTTCCTGTAATCCAAAGAAATATTCTAACTTGTGACTCGAATATCTGCAATAATCCACCCGATACCCTTCTTGTAACTTTCCAATACCACAAGTGACTCATCTTCTTGATTCCTAATGAACTCAACTGAAATCATGACAGGTAAAGTCGAAGATAGACATAAATAATCATAGTTCAAATGAGGATACAAAATCTTCAATTCCAATTCAGTTGGCTCTTCAATCAACACTTTTGGTTGTATTTACTCCCGAGATGATAACTGTAATGATTCGAGAGAATCTTCCTGAGTGACTCCCTTCGAATTAGCTTTTAACAAAGCCAAACATCCCTTGTCTTCATCATCACTTAGAGGATCCATAGGTAGAATATGTTCTAATAGGTCGTCTAGATAATTGAGTTCCAATTCTGTAAGAGCCAGTGATTCTATCTTGAAAATAGAAGAGCAATGTAACATCCCCTAACCCCAAACCGTCGCCGAAACAGGGTTACGAGGCATTACAGAACATATCGATCAATTTATGAGCAATTCACAATTAAATAACAAACATATAAAAATTAAAATCATAAATTCCCTTTTAATGGACCTTCAAAGTTAAATCACATATTAACAATGGAACGAGACTTGTTCAAGTGCTCCAAATTTTTTTTAAATTCAATATAACCCCTTTATAAACATCTAACCTTCCCTGCAATTTTCAAGCAACAACCAATCCAAAACCAATGGCAAAACCAAAAACGATATAAACTCAAATATACTTAAATCATGACCAATTCATTAACATAGTAATTTAATAACTAAACATTCAT
>JABEZY010274135.1:1472-16436 GCA_013467495.1 Gossypium gossypioides
TATAAAACCTCTTACACATTTCCCTTATTTTCAAATTATTCTCATTTAATTAATATTTTAAATTACCCAATTAAACCCCCATTTTAAATTATTTTAAAATTATTTTAAACCATAAAATTAATCTTTCTAAAAATATTTTTATTTTTTGAAATATTATTTATCGACTTTGTAGATGAAACTAAACTAACTAATTAAGAATATAAATCGCTAATTAACCCGATTAATTCCCAATTTTCATTCAGAACCCGGTAAACTTACCTGAAACTACTAGACCTATTTTTGGGGCCTTACACCATTGTAATCCTTTCTCACTTCAATTTAGGAATCGCAATAGGTTGCAATAAACCTAAAAGAAATTGATGTTCAACTTTCACTTTTTGACAAACCAATCATTGAGCCACAAAATCCATAACGTCACACTTCAACCCAGGTCACCAATAAGTCTCACGAAGATCATGATACATTTTACCACCACTGGGATGCATAGCGTAAAGGCTACTATGCGCCTCAGTAAGGATCGTTTGCCTTAAATTCACATCTTACGACACACACAATCTACCTCGAAAATTTAAAATGCCTTCTGCATGAATATCAAAATCTCCCTTAACACCTTGCTCCACTTGTCGAATCCTTTTCAAAAAATCTCCATCTAAAGGTTGTTTTTCCTTAATCTACCATGAAAAGTCAGCCTCACTTGAAGTTCAGCACACAAACCACCGTCACTAGCTAAACTCAAGTGCGCAAACATAGCTCTCAACTCCGTCATCTTCTTCCTACTCAAAGCATCATCAACAACATTCGCCTTACCAGGGTGATACTCAATCACACTATTATAGTCCTTTAAAAGCTCAATCCAATGCATTTGCCTTAAATTCAAGTCCTTTTGGGTGAGAAGGTACTTAAGGCTCTTATGATCAGTGTAAATCACACACTTCTCTCCATAAAGATAATGGCGCCAAATCTTAAGGGCAAACACCACAGCAGCTAAATGCAAATAATTAGTAGGATAGTTCCATTCGTGTGTCTTCAATTGCCTTGAAGCATAACCCAAAACTTAACCCTTTTGCATCAAAATGCAACCAAGTCCCGAATACTAAGCGTCACTATAAACAACAAAATATTTTCCATGTTCTGGTTGACTCAACATAAGTGCCTTTGTCAACACTGCCTTAAGCTTATCAAAACTCTTCTGCCTTTCATCACTCCATTCGAACACTACACTCTTCTGAGGTAGTTTTGTTAAGGGTGCGGCAATGAGAGAAAATCTTTCAATGAATCTACGATAGTAACCATCTAATCCTAAGAAACTCCGAACTTCAGTAACACTCCTAGGCGGCTTCCATTGTAAAATTACCTCAATCTTCTTTGGGTCCAAAAAAATCCCTTCTGCCGAAACTGCATGACCTAAGAATGCCATTTTCTTAAGCCAAAATTCATATTTACCCAGCTTCGTAAACAACTGTTTATCCCGAAGAATCTGTAAAACAACCCTTAAGTGCTCGTCATGATCCTCCTCGGAACGAGAATACATCAAAATGTTGTCAATGAAAACAACCGCAAATTGATCCAAGTATGAATAGAATACTCGGTTTATCAAATCCATGAACATAGCAGGGGCATTAGTTAATCCAAACGGTATCACCAAAAACTCATAATGTCCATACCGAGTCCTAAAAGCAATTTTCAACACATCTGACTCCTTCACCTTCAATCGGTAATACCCAGATCTTAAATCAAACTTTGAGAACACTGTTGCACCTCGAAACTGATCAAACAAGTCATCAATTCGAGGAAAGGGATACTTATTCTTAATAGTCAACTTGTTCAACTACCTATAATCAATACAAATCCTTATCGTACCATCTTTTTTCTTCACAAACAAAATCAGTGCACCCCACGAAGATACACTTGGTCGAACAAAACTTCTATCCAACAACTCTTGCAACTTAATCTTTAACTCATTGAGCTCTTTTGGTGCCATACCATAGGGTGTAATAGACACTAGTGCAATACCAGGATAGAGCTCAAAACCAAACTCAAGTTCACGATCTAGTGGCAAACCAGACAACTCTTCAGGAAACACATTAGGAAAATCCCTAACAGTACTCTCAACTCCTTACTAATTGAATTCATCACATAGGCTACGTAAGCATCGTAACCTTCTCGCATCATCTTTTCAGCTTTCAATGCTAAAACCATGTCTTTCACCCACAACAACTATTTCCAAACTATTATTACCTCTCAAGGTAATTCACTTAGTCTCAAAATATACCTTAGCCTTATACTTGGATAATCAATCCATGCCCAAAATAACATCAAACCCATAAAATGACAATTCCATAATATCAACAGAGAAAACGTGCCCTTGTACCATAAAGGGACACCTACGATAAACTCTATTCATAATAACACTATCTCTAAAGGAACTAATTATAGTCATGCCCAAATCAATTATCTCAACAAGAATCCCTAACTTAGTAGTTAATTCACTCAAAATGTACGAATGTGTAGAACCAAAATCAACCAAGGCAAATAATGAGATAGATCGCAAAGTGAAAGTACCTGCAATAACATAAGTCAGATCTTGATCCTTGGGTTCCCTAATAGTATAAACCCGAGCAAAACCACCAGACTCAACTTGTGAGGCAATAGTATGATCCACTGTCCAACCGGTCTCCTAGTACCTGTAACACTCATAACTCATATATGTCGTCAGATTAGGGTTTCAAAGTATTACCGTACAATCAGAACATTAAAAGATTTATTTCATATATCATCCAAAACATATTGAAATACATTCATTCACATACATATCGTACCTAAATAGAGCCCTCACGGCCCTAAAAATACCTTAGAAATAATTTGGGATTAAATTGGAAACATTCGGAAAGTTTAAGGAAAAGTTAGAAAAACATTTGACTATAGGGGTCACAGGGCCGTGTCCCAGCCTGTTTCCTCACCTATCTCTAACTCTCTTAGTAGGGTCACATGCCCGTGTGACACGCCCGTATGTCAGGCCGTGTAACTCTCAAAATAGCCCCATACGTTTATGTGCCAGGCTGTGTGCTAGGCCGTGTAACTAACTAACTTGCATGCAAAAAAACCTACAGGAGACACATGACACACGGCTGAGCCACACGCCCATGTCTCAGATTGTGTCGACCAAAAATTTACCTAAAATCAAGCCATTTCCAATACCAAATCATGCATGTTCCTTCAGGCCAATTGTGCACATATTCAACTAATCAAAACCATAACAAAACATACATAAAAATATCAATTCAAGAGTCCTAAATCAAATAACCAATATGCCATTCAAGGTACCTCAATTTCAATAAACAATACCTACCTAAACATGCATATTTTACCACCTACAATTCATCACCTACTAGTTCCAAAAACTTACTTGCCTACAAAATAAGGTAGCTCAATGACACAAACCATCAAATGATACTAATAAACCATTTTAATCCATAATAAAAAAAAGACCAAAAGTACTTTCTAAAGCAAACATTATAAGCTATTATGCATACATAACACCAAAACACAAATACACTTAGTTATTATTTACATATTCATCAAACACCACTTTAAAACATCTTATGTACATTTCAACCACAAATTCAACTACATAAGTTTATACATACCACTACCCTAGGAGATACAAAAACTGCCAATATCGATGGATAGTGTCAGCTAAAGGTTTGATCCATCCAAAATGTCAACAACAATGATCTACGAAATAATCCACAGGAACGAATAAGCTTATAGAGTTTAGTAAGAACATCGTATATCATCTAATCTAACAATAATTGAATACGATTCATATATTATTCGATTCAGAGTTATTAGAGTCTAAACAGGGTACAAAAGTGCATTAAGAGGTACCGAAGTACAAATAGGGCATGTATATGCAAGTCAGGGGTACCGAAGTACAAAGAATGGCACGTTTGTCTAATTCTAGGGTACTGAAGTACAAACAAGGCATGTATATGCAAGTCGAGAGTACCGAAGTATAAAAAGGGGCATGTTTGTGCAATTCAAGGGTACCGAAGTACAAACAGTGGCACATTTGTGGAAATCAGGGGTACCGAATTACAAACAGGGGCACGTATGTGTAAATTAGGGGTACCAAAGTACAAATAGGGGCGTATATGTGCAATTCCACAAAAATCTTCTAAAAACATAATAATTAAAGTATCATAACATAAGTATACAAATAGAATTTCATTTACATATTACAACACTACGAACTTACCTTGAAGACTAGGGTGTAGAAACGAGATCAACTAATCTGAGGCTTTAGCTTTTCCCCGATCTAGATTCGTACGTTGTCTATCTTGATCTAAATATAAAATTTTAATCCATTTAATAACCCTAGAATTCAATTTATTCAACATTTCATATTTTTGTAAAATTACTATTTTGCCCCTAACATTTTAACTTTTCACAATTTAGTCCTTAAGCTCATAAATTGAAATCTAAGTATTTTAATCCTCTTTTCAACCTAGCCAAATTCTCTAGGGACTTAAATCAATCCATACAAGCCATCATTTCATAAATTTACCATAAAATTTTACCCTTTTTACAAGCAAGTGCCTAAATACCATTTTTATCAAAAACTTACTTTACAAAACTTGTTTATTTATCAACAAGGACTCATTATTTATCATTAAACATCAAGAATCATATAAAACATTCATGGCATAACCATTAAAAATTTTACAAATTGATCCTCGGACTAGCTAGATTAAGCTAAAACAACTTCAAAAATATAGAAATCATTAAAAACAGGACTCAAAGTCTTACCATGCAAGTGAACTAAGCTTAGCCGAAACCTCCTCTTCTTCAATGTCTAAATATCAGTTAGGGTAGATGAAATGAAGAAGATGAACATTTTTGTTTTATTTAATTTAACCTTAATTTACTTAATTACCCAAATAACCTTTAAAAACTATAATAATTTCAACAAAATTATATCTATAAATATCCACGAACAACTCAATTGGTCAATTTACCATCCAAGTCCCTTAGATCAAAATTTCATAGCTATTTAGTCCTTTTCACTTAATCATGCAAACATCAAAATTTCTAAACAAAATTTTAATACAACCTTACTAATATCCCATAGACATTAAAATAATAATAAAATAATATTTTACTCATCGAATTTGTGGTGCCGAAGCCACTATTCTGATTTCACTGAAAATAGGGCTATTACAACTCTTCCCCTCAAAAGAAATTTTCGTCCCCGAAAATCTTACCAGAAAATAAGTTCTAGTATTGCACTTTCATAGCTTCTTCTGGTTTCTAGGTTGCTTCATCTATTCCGTGACGTTGCCAAAGAACTTTAACTAAAACTATGCTTTTATTTCTCAATTCTTTAATTTCTCGAGCTAGAATTCTAATCAGTTCTTCACTATATGTCATCTCATACTCAATCTCAACATCAATAGGTGAAATCACGTGTGAAGGATCTAACCGATACCATCGTAACATCGATACATGAAATGCATTGTGAATCTTTTCTAATTCTGACGGCAAAGCCAATCTGTAAGCTACTGGCCCAATCCTTTCAATGATCTCGTATGGCCCGATAAATTACGGACTAAGCTTTCCTTTCTGGCCAAATCGAAGAGATTTCTTCGAAGGTGAGACCTTCAAAAACACTGTCGCCAATTTGAAATTCAATGTCTTTTCTTTTCAAACCTGCGTCAGATTTCTGTCAATCCGAAGTTGCTTTCAAACTGTCACGTATCACTTTGATTGTTTCTTCAACTTCTCGAATCAAATCTACACCGAATACATTTTTCTCACTAAGCTCAGTCCAGTATAACGGAGTTTGACATTTTCGACCATATAAAGCTTAATACGGTGCCATTTTAATGCTCTTTTAGTAACTGTTGTTGTATGCAAATTCAACCAACGACAAAAATCTCTCCCAGTTACCTTCGAACTATAAAACATAACATCGAAGCATATCTTCAAGTATTTGAAATACTCGCTCAGACTGACTATCCGTCTATGGATGAAATTTTGTACTAAAATGTAGTCTAGTGCATAAAGCTTCAGGTAACTTGCTCCAAAATCGAGATGTAAACTATGGATCTTTGTCAAAGATAATAGAAACTGGTGGATCGCGCAATCTCACAATCTTAGTAACATACAACTCTACCAAACTCTCAAGTGAAAAATTAGTACGCACTAGAATGAAATGCGCGGATTTCTTCAAATGATCTACAATGACCCACACAGCATCTTCCTTTCTCAGAGATAAAGGCAATCCCGATACGGAATCCATTGTGACACAATTCCATTTCCACTATGGAATCATCACTGGTTTAACTTGCTAAAAAACCAAACATTTCGATACAAACTTTGAAATCTCTCGTTTCATACTTGGCCACCAATACATCTATTTCAAATTGCCGTACATTTTATTGCTACTTCGATGAATCGACAAGCTACTACTGTGAGCTTCCTGTAAAATGTTTTGAATGAGATTAAAATTTCTCAGAACACAAATTCTGCCTTTGAAGTACAAACCGTCATCTGTACCAACATGAAAATCTAAATTAGGTGTCGTTTCAGTCTATTTTCGTTTAGCGATCAAAACATCATCACATTTTTTAACTTCACAAATCTATTGAAAAAACGTAAGTTTAGCTTTCAATTCAGCCAAAATTAAATCGTCTTCAATCAATGTCAATCACGTGTTCAATGCTCGAAAAGCAAATAGAGATTTTCTACTCTGTGCATCAGCAACGACATTAGCCTTTCATGGATGGTAGTCGATAATCAAATCATAATCTTTCACTAACTCGAGCCATTTGTGTTGTCTCAAATTTAAATCTTTTTATGACATCAAATACTTCAAGCTTTTATGATTCGTGAAGATATGACATTTTTCTCCGTACAAATGGTGTCACCAAATCTTTAAAGCAAATACGATAGCTGCAAGCTCTAAATCATGAGTCGGATAATTCTTTTGATGCGATTTCAAATGTCGAGAAGCGAACACTATCACTTTGCCTTCTTGCATCAAAACACAGCCTAAACAATTCAATGAAACATCATTATAAATTACAAATTCTTTACCGGACTCTGGTTGAACTAACATAGGTGCCTTGGTTAACAAAGCTTTCAACTGATTAAAACTTTCCTGACATTCCTCAGACCATTTGAATTTAACATCTTTTTGCAGCAGTTTCGTCAACGGCGTAGCAATCATAAAAAATCTCTTGACAAATCTTCGATAATATCCAGCTAATCCCAGGAAACTTCTGACTTCAGATACATTTCTTGAAGGTTTCTAGTCTACCACAGCTGAGATCTTACTCAGATCAACTCTAATATTGTCTGTCGATACCACATGTCCCAAAAATCTGACTTCTCAGAGCCAGAAATCACATTTGCTGAACTTAGCGAATAGTTGTTTTTCGCATAAATTTTGCAAAACAATTCTCAAATGCTGACTACGCTCTGTCTCATCTTGTTAATAGACCAGAATGTCATCAATGACCACAACAACAAATTTGTCTAAATACGGTCTGAATATTCTGTTCATTAGATCCATAAACACAACAGGTGCATTAGTCAAACCAAATGACATCACATGAAACTCATAATGTCTGTACTTGGTTCTAAACGCAATTTTTGCACATTAGAGTCTTTAACCCGTAGCTGATAATAACCAAAATGAATATCGATCTTTTAGAATATTTTCGCACCTTTCAACTAATCAAAAAAATCATTGATACATGGCAATGGATACTTGTTCTTGATCGTGAATTTTTCAAGCTATCGATAATCGATACATAGTCACATTGATCCATCTTTTTTCTTAACAAATAACACAGAAGCACTCCAAGCAGAAAAGCTAGGCCAAGCAAAGCTTCTGTCTGTCAAATCTTGCAACTATGCTTTCAGCTCTTTCAATTCTATATGTGCCATTCTATTCGAAGCTATTGATATCAAATATGTTCCCGACATTAATTCAATAGCAAACTCAACTTCTCTAGTCGACGGTAACCCTGGCAATTCCTTTAGAAACATATTTGTGAACTCACACACAATCGAAACCAATTCTAATTTCAATTTGAAAATCCTGGAAGCAACTATATAAGCGAGATACGCTTCACAGCACTTTTTAACATATTTCTGTGTCGTCATAACTAATATTATATTACATGTACCATCAAATCTATTTAATTCAATTCAGATCCATTTAATGTTCTAACATTTTAACATGATATGCTTTCGTCTACAATTCACAGCAGCATCATGCAGAGTAAACCAGTCAATACCCATAATCAAATCAAACTCATCAAAGGGTAATAACATCAAACTAGCGGGAAAATCGTAACCCCTAACTTTCAGTGGACATGATCTACATGACTGATTAACTAGAACACATTGACCCAGGGGATTTGTAACCTTGACAGTATATTAAATAAACTCAAGATGCAATTTCTTTTTGTCTACTAATGTAGTGCATATATATATAAATAAGTTGATCTAGGATCAATCAATGCATATACATTAATATCAAAGAGAGAAAAAGTACCCGCAATAACATCTGGAGCAGTAGCTTACTCACGAGCTCGGATTACATAGGCCCTAGCTGGTGTTCTTGCTTCAGACTGTTCATTTATCTCGATATTCTTTCCTCGACCAGGAGTACCATTCCTTACAAACAGGGACGTTTCTCTCAACATTTCTTAAACTTCCAACACTAGTCGCTGGGGAATTTACAAACTAAATATTACTTTGCCTCAGTTTCTCTCTACTCGTGAACCCTGAAAGGGCAACTGATTGACTTGTGTCATTTCTAAACTTCTTCGATGGAGACATTTGAGCAAGCTTGAATGACCCTATTTTGTTATAGTCTCAAAATTTTGAATTTGATTGTCATTTAGTTTTACAAATTTCTTCAACTTTCTGATCCCATTCTGAAAGTTCTACAAATTCTTGTAACTTCAACGCTGCCACAGACATACGAATATCATCATTCAACCCGTCCTCAAATCTAATATATATTTCCTCTTCACTGGATACTATGTTACGAGCGTACTCGCTCAATTATAGAAATTCTCGTTCATACTCAACTACAGCTCGATTTCCTTATTTTAACTCGAGAAATTCTTTCTTTTTCCTATCAATAAATAGCGCACTAACATACTTCTTTATGAACTCAATCTAAAAAAACTACTAATTAATACGATCATTCGATGTCATTGTGCTCAAAGTACCCCACCATAAATACGATTCATCTTTCAATATTGATACCGCACATCTCAAACAATATTAGACAGTGCATATCAACTCCGTAAAAACTATTTTTGTATTCATTAGCCAATTTAGCCAATACTAGGCTTTTGAAGGATCATTATCTACTTTACCTTTGAATTATTCCGCCCCACACTTTTGAATTTTATCTACTAATACTCGGGTAACTGTCACAGGTATAGGGTTTGGAGTAACTAGAGGTGCTAGAGGAATCACAGAAGGGGGTGGAGGTGGCGGAGTTGCAAGATTTTCTTGCTTAAACTCATTGAACCACTGGTTCATCATTCCAAGGAATACATTTTTCATCTCATCACCAATGGATTGTGGAATAGAGGCACTATTACTTGCTTCAGGATTCAAAGCTTGAACATTACTTTTAGCTTCATTAACTATAGCTCAATTCGATTCAGCTGCCATCTTGAATCTATAAGCAAATACAATATTAGAATAGATCAAAAGCATCACACTATCACAAAGTATATGTGGTATGTATATGCTAAACTTTACTCAGCTACGTTAGTCCTAGAATCGACTAAACCTAAGCTCTGATACCACTAAATGTAACATCGTTATCCCATATTTATCGCTGAATTAGGGTTACAAAGCATTATCATACAATCAAAACATTAAAACATTCATTTCATAAATCATTCAAAACATATTGAAATACATTCATTCATATACATATCGTACCTAAATAGAGCCCTTAAGGCCCCAGAAATACCATAAAAACAATTCGAGACTAAATTGGGAACATTTGGAAAGTTGAAGGAAAAGATAAAAAAAATTTGATTGTAGAGGTCACACGGCCGTGTGGTCAGGCCGTGTGCCTCACACGGCTGAGACAGACGCCATGTCTTAGGCCATGTAACCTTTGAACTAGAGACACATGGCTGTGTTCCAGCTCGTGTTCTCACCCGTGTAACTCTCTAAATAGGGTCAAATGTAAAGAAACCTATAGAAGACACACGGCCATGTCGCCAGGCCGTGTGTCACACACGGCTTAGTCACGCGCCCATGTCTCAGACCGTGTCAACCTAAAATTTGCCTAAAATCAAGCCATTTCCAATACCAAATCATGCATGATCCTTTAGGCCAATTGTGCACATATTCAAGGCATCAAAACCAAAAGAAAACATACGTATAAATATCAATTCAAGAGTCCTAAATCAACTAACCAATATGTCATTCAAGGTACCTCAATTTCAATCAACAAGACCTACCTACACATGTATATTTTACCACTTACCATTCATCAACTACTAGTTCCAAAAACTTACTATCCTACAACATAAGGTAGCTCAATGACGCAAAACATCAAATGATACTAATAAACCATTTTCATCCCTGATAAAAAGTGACCAAAAGTACTTTCTAAATAAAACATTATAACCTATTATGCATACATGACACCAAAACACAAATACACTTAGTTAATATTTACATATTCATCAAACACAAATTTAAAACATCCTATATACATTTCAAACACAAATTCAAATATATAAGTTTATACATGCCACTACCCTAGGAGATACAAAAACTACCAATATTGATGGATAATGTGAGCTAAAGGTTTGATCCGTCCAAAACGTCAACAATGATGATTTACAAAATAATCCACAAGAACAAATAAGCTTATAGAGCTTAGTAAGAACATAGTATATCATTTAATCTAACAATAAGTGAATACGATTTATATATTATTCGATTCAGAGTTACTAGATCCTAAACAGGGCACAAAAGTGCATTCAAGGATACCGAAGTACAAATAAGGCATGTATATGCAAGTTAGGGGTACTGAAGTACAAACAAGGGCACATTTGTGCAAGTTAGGGGTACTGAAGTACAAACAGGGGCATGTTTGTGCAATTAAAGGGTACCGAAGTACAAATAGGGGCACACTTGTGCAATTCAGGGGTATCGAAGTATAAACAGTGACACATTTGTGCAAATCAGGGGTATCGAAGTACATACAAGGGCACGTATGCGCAAATCAGAGGTACCAAAGTACAAATAGGGACACGTATGTGCAACTCAAGAATAATATTCTAAAAAATAATAATTAAAGCATCATAACATAAGTATACAAATAGAATTTTGTTTACATATTACAACACTACGAACTTACCTTGATGACTAGGGCGTAGAAACGAGATCAACTAATTCGAGGCTTTAGCTTTGTCCCGATTTAGATTCGTACATGGTCTTTCTTAATCTAAATAGAAAAATTCAATCCATTTAATAACCCTAGCATTCAATTTAGTCCACATTTCATACTTTACAAAATTACTATTTTGCCCTAATATTTTAACTTTTCACAATTTAGTCCTTAAGCTCATAAATTTAAATCTAAGCATTTTAATCCTCTTTTCAACCTAGCAAAATTCTCTAGGGACTTAAATCAATCCATACAAACCATCATTTCATAAATTTATCATAAAATTTTACCCTTTTGACAAACAAGTCCCTACATACTGTTTTCATCAAAAATCACTTTACAAAACTATTTTAGTTATCAACAAGGACTCATAATATATCATTAAACATCAAGAATCATACAAAACATTCATGGCATAACCCTCAATCTTTAGCAGTTTTACAAATCTATTCCCGGGCTAGCTAGATTAAGTTAAAACAACTTCAAAAATATAGAAATTATTAAAAACGGGACTCAAAATCTTACCATGCAACTGAACTAAGCTTAGTTGAAACCTCTTCTTCTTCAATGTCTAGAAATCAGTTAGGGTAGATGAAATGAAAAATATGAACATTTTTGTTTTATTTAATTTAACCTTAATTTACTTAATTACCAAAATAACCTTTAAAAACTTTAATGATTTCAACAAAACCATATCCATAAACATCCACTAACAAATCAATTGGTTAATTTACCATCCAAGTCACTTAGATTAAAATTCATAGTTATTTGACACCTTTAACTAATAGAGCTCTACTTTTGCACCTTTTACAATTTAGTCCTTTTCACTTATTAATCATGCAAACATCAAAATGTCTTAACGAAATTTTAATACTACCTTACTAATATCCCATAAACATTGAAATAATAAAATAATATTTTACTCGTCATATTTGTAGTCCCAAAACCATTGTTCCAATTTAACTAAAAACAAACTATTACAGTACCTCTACTACGACCTCAACCTCTAGCAGGCATAGAAACAGGTGCCAAACTCTGAGTCTACAAAACTTCTACTCTATTTGGGTAGTCCCACAGAAAATGTTCCTTCGAACCACACTTATAACAACCACCAGTCAACTTAAGACACAATCCAGGATGCCTACGATCATAATGAATACAAAACGGCCATCCAGAACCATCAGTGCTAGCCACAGCACTACTCTGTTGTTTAGGCTGACTCGGTCGAGACCCACGTCTCGCACCCCTACTAGAGCTGTAATTATTATGCCCCGTTTTGGCCAGATGTCCAGAAGCACCATCGGAAGCCCTCTTACCAATCTCAACCACTACTGAATAAATTGGTCAACCAAAGTCTCCTCCACAACCTTGGCTTTTTCCACAAGCTCATTAAAAACTCTGTATTTTGAAGCACTAAATAAACCTGAATCTCATGGTTGAGCCCAGAGTAGTACCTCTTACAATGATCCTTCTCAGTTAAAACCATCTCAGAAGTATATTAACTATGGCGCACAAACTCTACCTCATAGTCAGCCACAGGTAAACTACCTTGCATAAGATCCAAAAATTCCCACTTACGAGCTTTCATATACTACTCGCCCATGAACTTCATTCTAAAAACCTTAAGGAAATATTCCCAAGTTAAACAATCAGCTTTCGTACCTCTCTTAACTATATTCCACCAATGATGTGCCTCCCCATCAAGTAAGGACATGTACAACCCAACTTCTCCTCGTTAGAACAGGACATCTGCTCGAGGATCCTTTCTTCCAACCAATACTCAGCTATGGTCGGGTCAATCCCTTTAACCTTAGAAAACTCCTTACCGTAAAATACCTGAAGACGTTCAAACAGTAACCCACGGTTCACATGTGTAGGATTGGCAGGTGCAGGAGCAGGATTAGCACTAGCAATTTGCTAGAACGCTCCAATTATTACTTCCATCAGAGGGCCTACGCTCTCATCAAGTATATTCACTCTACGTGGAGGCACAAGAGGTACAGAAGATGTACCATCCGCTTCAGCACTAGCTCCTACATTCACACGTTTAGGATCCATATCTAGTAATCTATCATACATAAACACATAAACAAATAATAAACAATGTGAGTGGCGGGGAAATGATCCAAGCATTTTTCCTGCAAGGAAACTATAGAATTAAAGGCAATGTGTTCCTATTCCTACCTCACACGCATCATAATCAAGAGACATCTCATGCAATTCAAACAATCAAAATAGTTTAATCACTTGGGTTTCCAAGATCCATGGGTTGTGAAACCCCCAATCAACACATCAACAACAATCACTTAGGTTCGAGAATTATTAAACCTAAACTCTAATACAACCAAATGTAACACCCCATACCTGGCCCAGACGTCAAACTGAATATCGAAATACCACACCACCGTCTTACATTGATTTTGTTATTATTGTCATGCTTGATATACATGCGTTTTTTTTATTGTTACAATGACATACATGCGAATAATAAGTCATACAGGGTCAAATTAACATTTAATCATACTAACATACAACAATCAACCATAAAGTAGGCATAAATTAAGCATTAGGACCATTTATCAAATTTCCCAAAAATGTTACGTAGGTATCGATACCGCCTCTTTGGTATTGATATTTCCTTTAAGTGGTATTGATACCACCTGAAAAATCGATACCAAACTAGCATTCTGTTTCTCACCAAATTTCAAAATATCAAAAAATATCAGTACCTTTCATCAGGTATCGATAATTACACCTCGAGTATCGATGCTCAAACCATAGTATCGATACTATTGAAACCATTTTTTGTAAAAGAGGTCGACTTTGATTTTGAAAACGAAAATGAATATGGGAGTCGCCACCAATCCTTTTTGATGAGGTAGGATAGGGTCACCTCGAAAAGTGGTATTTTTTACTAAACGGTTTGATTTATTAAAACAACAATTTTGGTCCACGAAATTCAAAAAGACTAGTTCGGGAGTCGGTTACGCACGAGGAAGGATTAGCACCCTCATAACGCCCAAAATTGGTACCTAGTTGATTACTTCGTGTTTTTTAATGCCAAGAATTGAAAATCTTGAAGAGATTTAAAATACGACCATTTGTTACGATCATTTGTTAAAATATTGAAAGTTTTTCGAGAAAGGGGCATATTTCATGTTGATCGAGAAAGAGAATTACGTCCCGTAAGTTAGGACACAATGTCTTAAATTTCTGATACGAGAATAAAATCCAAAAAATTTATTTATTTGAAAGATATTTGATTATCTCGATTTTAGAAAGAAATCATATTTCGTAAGTTAGAGCACGATTTTTTCTTGATTTCTAAGATTATTTAAAATTTAATTCTTTTAAAAAATGTTCGTTTATTCGGATTTATCAAGAAAATCGAAACCACATAAGTTAGGAAATGACTTTTCAAATCTCAAAATACGACATATCGCTTATTAAAAAAATATTTATCGGGTAAAGATTAATATAACACAAATTGGTAGTAAAAATGTAAAAATAAATTA
>JABEZY010274141.1:2883-18633 GCA_013467495.1 Gossypium gossypioides
TGATGTATATGTGCTTAGGCATTTGGCCAAATTATGTTGGGATATGCTATGTTTTCTTACCTATTATGTAACTAAGTGGTAAGTTTTATTCTACGTTAGACGAACTTACTAAGCTTAAATGCTTACTCTATGTTAAGTCTTGTGTTTTATTGTGAATCGAAAAGTCGTTCGGGTTGGAAGCTTGTCAGAGCTATATCACATTATCCATCAGCTCTTTCAGTACTTTTGGATATTTAATTTTGGTTATAATGGCATGCATAGGTATTTTGGCTAATGTTAGCCATGTGTTTTGGTTGTTGGAAATGGCCATTTGACTTAGTTTTTGTTTTGGCATCTTGTTGGTATAATGGCATAGTATAGCATAAATATAAGTAGCCTTAATATGGTTAATTGATGCTAGTTATAGAATTGCATTTTGGAATTAAATAGATTGTGATTTGATAAGGAAATTTAATTGATTGTGTTGGTGCAAATTGCTTGGAAGATGGTTGATTAATTTGGCCAAATTGTGTACATGTTTATATATGTATTATAGCCTATGTATATGACTTCATTATGTATAATTTTGGTGCCTTGTTATGGCTTGTATATATGTGCATTTTTTGTTGTAGGTATATGCCAAGATGGGTGAGAAAAATGGATTGTAAAATGGCCTATTTTTGTCCACACGGGCAGAGACACGGCCGTGTGTCCCTTATAGCTTTCTAAGGGTTGCAAGTCAGACTGTTGGACGACCTAGCACACGACCTTGGACACGGGTGTGTGAGGTAACACGGCCTGGCACATGGGCGTGTGGCTTGGCTGTGTGACCTAGTCATTGAGTTACACAAGCACAGACATGAGCTGGGACACGGCCATGTGTCCCTACTTCAAATTCCCACACGACCTGATACACTGGTGTGTCTCTTGGCCGTGTGAGTCACACGACTTGGCCACACGGCCATGTGATCCTTACAGTGTTGAAATTTTTCAATGTTTTCTAAAAAGTTCTTTGAGTTTTCGATTTAGTCCCGACTTGTTTCTAACGTGTTTTTAGGGCCTCGAGGGCTCGTATAAGGGACAATATGTATGTTTTGGAATAGTTTTAATATGATTATTGATATAATTTGAAATGTTTGAAATTTTCTATTCGTTTGATTTGAAACTTTGTTAATGCTCCGTAACCCTATTTTGACAACGAATACGGGTTAAGGTGTTACATTTATTGGTATTAGAGCTATAGTTTAGTCGATTCTCAGTCTGAACGTAGCATGTACGAGTCTAGCTATACATGCCGTTATGTAACCTATGATAGTGTGGTATCTCCTGACCGTTTTAAAACATGTTTTCATATAGGAATGACATCCAACCGACTGACTCTGATGAGGTAGAAAGCAACGCTCAAGCCTCCGTTCACAGAGTAGCATCAAGCGGTAAAAGGCCCGTATCTGTGGGCCGGAGAGGAGAGGCTAAGGAAGCCTTCTTCCAGATGATGAGTGAATGGTTCACTGAGTTCGTACAGACGAACTCGACTGCTCAACAACCTCCACCCCCTCCTGTTCCCCAATCGATTCCTATTATTCCTCAAGGTTTCAAACCTATACGAGTTAGTAACCCACCTGTTGATAAGATTTGTAAATACGGAGCTAAAGAATTCTGAGTTACTGCTGAAGATGATCCTGAGAGAGTAGAATCCTTTTCACTGGTTGAATATGTTAAGTGTGCAGCATCTTTGTTGAAAGATTAGACTTATCAGTGGTGGGATAAGTTTATATTTGTTGTACCGAGAGAGTGGATCACCTGGGAATTCTTTCAAACTGAGTTCTAAAAGAAATACATTAGTCAGATATTTCTGGATAAAAAACGTAAGGAATTCCTTGAGCTCAAACAGGGCTGTACGACTGTGTCAGAGTACTAGCGAGAATTTGTCAGACTGTCTAAATATGACCGGGAATGTATTACGAATGAGATTTCCATGTGTAAAATATTCGAAGAAGGATTAAATGAAGACATTAAGCTTCTAGTAGGAATTCTTGAGTTGAAAGAATTTGTTGTACTGGTTGACCGAGCACATAAAGCTGATGAGCTGCGTAAAAAGAAAAGACATGTTGATTTTGAAGCTAGAAACTCAAGAAAAAGATCAACTGGGAAGTCATATTAGTCAACATCATAGATATCTAAAGAACATCACAACCATTCTATAGCTTTAGTGGGGTACCCTAGTAGAGATAGAGGCAACCGGTGGTCGAGTCCTCAACCACAGGATACATTTGTAGCAAGAGTGGGTAGTGTCAGAGATGTTTGGCCCGAGTGCAAGCACGGTAAAAGACCATATTATGGTGAGTGTTGATTGAAGAACGGAGCATGCTTCAGATGTGGTTCCTTCGACCACTATCTTAGAGATTGACCAGAGCAATTTGAGAAGGAGAAAGCTCAGACCACGAGGTCGAGCAACACTACTACGAGAGGTAGACCACCTTGTAATCCTGGAAAATGTGAGTGGTAGCTGTGGTGTAACAAAAGACTCTGTTGTGAGATCTGAGGCACGACCGCCAACTAGGGCTTATGCTATTCGTGCACGAGAGGATGCTTCTATGCCAGATGTTATTATCGGTACTTTTTCTATTTTTGATGCTGATGTTACTGCTTTGATTGATCTGGGATCAACCCATTCGTATGTTTGCACGAATTTAGTATCTAGTAAGAATTTACCTGTTAAGTCCACTAAATTCGTGGTTAATGTGTCGAACCCCCTAGGTTAGTATGTGCTAGTTGATAAAGTTTGCAAGAATTGTCCTTTGATGACTTGGGGTTACAGTTTTTGCGTTGATTTGATGCTATTACTGTTTGATGAATTTGATGTGATTTTGGGCATGGATTGGCTAACTCTACACAATGTTGTTGTAAACTGTAGACGAAAGCTTATTGTATTGAAATGTAAGGATAGTGAGATGCTTCGTATTGAATAAGATAATCCGAATGGGTTACCTATGGTTATTTCAGCTATGTCAGTACAGAAATATGTGAGAAAAGGCTGTAATGCTTATCTTGCTTATGTACTGGACTCTAAAGTATCTGAATCGATGCTTGAATCAGTGTCAGTGGTTTGTGATTATTTAATGTATTTCTAGAAGAGTTACCTGGATTACCGCCGATCAGAGAGGTTGAGTTTGCTATTGAACTTATATCAGGGACATCATTGATATCAATAGCACATTACAGAATGGCTCCTATTCATTTGAAAGAGTTGAAAGCACAGTTTCAAGAATTGACAGATAGGGGTTTTGCTCAACCTAGTTTTTCACCTTGGGGTGCACCAGTTCTGTTCGTTAAGAAAAAGGATGGATCGATGACATTGTGTATTGATTACCGTCAACTCAACAAAATGATAATCAAGAACAAGTATCCATTGCCTCGAATTGACGATCTATTTGATTAGTTGAAAGGTGCCACAGTATTTTCAAAGATTGATCTTCGTTCTGGCTATTATCAGTTGCGAGTTTAAGATTCAGACGTGCCAAAAACTACATTCAGAACCAGGTAAGGACATTATGAATTTCTTGTGATGCTGTTTGGTTTATCTAATGCACCTGCAGTATTTATAGATTTGATGAAAAGAATCTTAAGACCGTATTTAGGCAGATTCGTTGTGGTTTTTATTGATGGCATTTTGATATCTTCACAAGACGAGTCCGAGCATACTAAATACTTGAGAATTGTGTTGCAAACTCTACGAGATAAACAACTTTTTGTTAAACTTAGAAAATATGAGTTTTGGCTCCGAGAAGTCGATTTTCTAGGACATATAGTATCGACCGAAGGAATCAAAGTTGATCCGAGTAAAATTTTAGCAGTTGTTGACTGGAAACCACCGAGAAACATATCCAAAGTTAGAAATTTTCTTGGATTAGCTGGTTATTATCGAAGATTTGTCAAAGGATTCTCGATGATAGTTACACCGATAACACAACTTTTGCAAAAAGATATGAAATTTGAATGGTCTGAAAAATGTCAACAATGTTTCAATTAGTTAAAAGCACTATCGACCGAGGCACCACTTTTGGTTCAGCCTGAATCGGGTAAAGAATTTGTGATTTACGGTGATGTATCTTTAAATGGTTTAGGTTGTGTTTTGATGCAAGAAGTAAAAGTAATAGCTTATGCTTCCAGACAGTTGAAGCCACACGAAAAGAATTATCCAACACATGACCTAGAGTTGGAAGCTATTGTGTTTGCGTTGAAAATTTGGCGACATCATTTGTTTGACGAAAAATGTCATATTTTTACCGATCACAAGAGCTTAAAGTATCTAATGTCGCAGAATGATTTGAATTTGAGACAGCATAGATGACTCGAACTGTTAAAAGATTATGAATTGATCATTGATTATCATCTGGGAAAAGTGAATGTAGTTGCTGACACTCTGAGTAAAAAGTCTTAATTTGCTCTTTCAGCGATGAACACACGATTGACGTTATCTAACAATGGTTCAATCTGAGATTGTTACATTACGCGGAGTGCCAGTCTCCATTATTTTGGATAGAAATCTGCGGTTTACATCGCGATTTTGGAAAAAGTTACAGGAACCTCTAGGTATGCGGTTGCATTTTAGTATTGTATTTCATCCTCAATTTGATGGTTAGTCCGAGCTAGTGATTCAAACTCTAGAAGATATGCTTCGTTGCTTTGTATTAAAATTTGAAGGTAACTTGGAGAAATATTTACCATTGGTTGAATTCGTGTATAATAATAGTTTTCAGTCGAGTATAAAGTTGGCACCATATGAAGCTTTGTATGGTCGTAAATGTCGAGCTTTGTTATACTGGACTGACCTCAGTGAAAAAAAGATACACGGGGTTGATTTGATTCGTGAGACTGAAGAAAAAGTAAAAGTGATACGAGATAATTTGAAAGCAGCTTCAGATCGTCAAAAATCATATGCTCATCTTAAACGTAAAGACATAGAATTTCAAGTTGGCGACAGAGTATTCTTGAAAGTATCGCCCTGGAAGAAAGTCTTTTGGTTCAGTTGCAAAGGAAAGCTAAGTCCGCAATTTCTCGGGACGTATAGATTACTGAAAGAATTGGGCCTGTTGCGTATCAATTAGCTTTACCGTCAAAATTAGAAAAGATTAATAATTTTTTTCACGTGCCTATGCTACGAAGGTACCGATCTAACCCTTCACATGTTATATCCCTGACAGATGTAGAGATTTAGTCTGATATGTCGTATAGTGAGGAACCGATTAGAATTCTGGCACGAGAAGTAAAAGAATTGAGAAACAAGAACATAGCTTTAGCAAAAGTTCTTTGGCAACAACATGGGTTAGAGGAAGCCACCTGAGAACCCGAGGAAGCTATGAGAAAGTAATATCCGAAACTCTATTCTGGTAAGATTTTCAAGGACGAAAATCCCTTTAGAGGGAGAGTTGTAACAGCCCGTTTTCAGTGGAATCGAAACAGTGGTTTTGGGACCATAAATTTGAAGTCAAAAAATTTACTTTATTATTATTTTATTTCCTACAGCATGATAGTAATACCATATAAAAATTTTGTTAAGAAATTTTACCGTTTACATGCTCAATTTGTTAAAAAGGACTAAATCGAATAAAGTGCAAAAGTTGAGTTCTAGTAGTTCAAGGTATTAAATAGCTATAGAAATTTAAAGTTTAAGTCCTTATATGGTAATTAGACCATTTATAAGTTAGTGGTTGAGATTGGTTTGGCAATATTGAAATTTTGATTAATTTTAAAGGTTAATTAAGTAATTAAGTAATTAAATGATAATTAAAATAGGTAAAATGCTTTCATCTTCTTCAATAAAACATTTCAACTGATTTTAGCAAGGAGAAACCATAGCTAGGTTCGACCATGATTGTCCTACTTTATTAGGTATGTGTTTTGTCCCATTTTTAATGATTTCTATATTTTCAGGATCGTTGTAGCTTAATCTAGCTATCTTGGGGGCTAATTTGTGAAACTGTTAAACTATTAGAGTTTTTCCATTGAAGAATACAGATGATTTTTGATGTTTGATGATAGAAAATGGGTAGTTGTTGTTAGATAAACAACTTTTGTAAAGAGATGTTTGATGAAATTGTCAATTAGGGATTAAATTGAAAAATAGAAAATTTTACATTGTGAAATTATGAAATAAGTGAAATGTAAGGCTTGCTAGGGACCTAGTTGATATTCAGCCATAGTGGGTTGTGATGGAATTTCATGAAATTTCCATTTTTATGAGCTAGAAACTAAATTACAAAGAAATTAAAAGTATAGGGGCAAAATGATAAATTTTCCAAAATATGATTTTGTGTTAAATTGAATGAAATATATATTAAATTGAGTGAAATTTATATGTATAGATTAAGTTAGACCTCGTACAGCTTTAGATCGAGGCAAAGAGAAAGTCTCAAATTAATCGCCTCCGTATCTATGTATACTCATCGAGGTAAGTTCGTGTAATTAAATCGTGTTTATATGTTTTAATTGAATTATACATGTGCTGTGAAATGTCATACATATATACAGGTTGCATATCCAACGACGAATGACGATTATCGCGCCTCGTTTGAACCTTAGGAATTCGTAGGATACAAATGACATGTCATTAGGGTTTACATTATTCGGGTGTTGGTCTTGAATGTCCTACCGATGGTTGAGGTCCAGCATGTGTTGCGAATACTCCACAACTCGTGTGAGCAGCATCGTGTAGCTACGTTCTGATTCATAGCTCATGAGGGCATACCGATTTAGAGCTCGTGAGAGTATACCGATTTACAACTCCTGTGAGCATACCGATTCATAGCTCGTATGAGCATACATGTACAGGATTTGAAGAATTATAGTTATATGATTTAGCACACTATGTGTGAGCTATCCCGGGTATCCAACGGTATTCTAAATGGTTCAAGGGGCAATATTCTGATACGAAATGGTAAGAGTTCAATATGGACTATTACAAAGACACATATGAATTACATGGCAATGTTGTTAAATGGTATATGGAAAATTGAATTGGACGATACATGTATATGAAACTTAATCAATTGTTGTGCTCATCCATGATTATTGGTTTATATATGTATTTACATGGCTAACATGGTTGATGTATATGTGCTTAGGCATTTGGCAAAATTATGTTGGGATATGCTATGTTTACTTACCTATTATGTAACTAAATCATAAGTTTTATTCTATGTTATATGAACTTACTAAGCTTAAATGCTTACTCTATGTTAATTTTTGTGTTTTATAGTGAATCAAAAGCTCGTTCGGGTTGGAAGCTTGTCAGAGCTATATCACACTATCCATCAGCTCTTTCAGTACTTTTGGATGTTTAATTTTGGTTATAATGGCATGCATATGTATTTTGACTAATGTTAGCCATGTGTTTTGGTTGTTGGAAATGGCCATTTGACTTGGTTTTTGTTTTGGCATCTTGTTGGTATAATGGCATAGTATGGCATAAATATAAGTAGCCTTAATATGGTTAATTAATGCTAGTTATAGAATCGCATTTTGGAATTAAATAGATTGTGATTTGATAAGGAAATTTAATTGATTGTGTTGGCGCAAATTGCTTGGAAGATGGTTGATTAATTTGGCCAAATTGTGTACATGTTTATATATGTATTAATGCTGTCATTTGAGGTGTCTATAGGCATATTGGTTGTATGATATTATAGCCTATGTATATGACTTGATTATGTATAATTTTGGTGCCTTGTTATGGCTTGTATATATGTGCTTTTTTGGTTGTAGGTATATGCCAAGATGGGTGAGGAAAATGGCTTGTAAAATGGCCTATTTTTGTCTACACGGGCATATGTCTCAGCCGTGTGTGACATACGACCAAGTGACACGGCCATATGTCCCCTGTAGCTTTTGAAGGGTTACAAGTCAGGCTATTACATGACCTAGCACACGGCCAGACACACGGGCGTGTGAGGTTATTTTGAAGGGTACACGGCCTGCACATGGGCGTGTCTCTTGGCCATGTGAGTCTCACGGCTTGGCCACACGGCCTTGTGACCCCTGTAGTGTTGAAATTTTTCAAATTTTTTCAAAAAATTCTTTGAGTTTCTGATTTAGTCTCGACTTGTTTCTAACGTGTTTTTAGGGCATTGAAGGCTCGTATAAGGGAGAATATGTATGTTTTGAATTAGTTTTAATATGATTATCGATATAATTTGAAATGTTTGAAATTTTCTATTTATTTGGTTTGAAACTTCGATAATGCTCCTTAACCCTGTTTCAGCGATGGATACGGGTTAGGGGTGTTACAACAGATGAGTTTGAAAACTCGATTTCTGCTAGTGATTTCCTTCCCAACAAGGTACGTTTCATGACTCTGTCTGCTAAGGAAGTGGAGATCTATAAGTATACTTGAAGAAATAAGGCTTCGAGATATGTCTAAGTTAAAAAAGAGGTGAAAGGTTACTCGAATGAGATCTAACAAAATGTCTCTGTTTGACGAGAGGAAGAGGCATAGTATCTAGTTGGATGAAAGATCTAGAACTCAAGCTACTGTTGTCACAATGAAGGATTAGATCTGAAATTTGACAGCCTTCTAGGATATAAGGTGAGTTTCTAAGTCGACTCCTGCATATGTATTATGCATGTTAGAACTTTTATGAAATAAGCTAAAATGCATGATGCGATGATTCTGTGTGAGATGTATGTCTGATGAACTTGCATGAATGATTTGTATGGAAAATTGATATGATCTTTGAGGTTTATGAGTTTTAATGTGTAAAGTGTGTGCATATATGTCTGAAAGCATGAATGCATCTGTCATGAAGAAGTCTAAAAGGAATAAGTCAATCAAGCATGAGTCTACATAAATTGTCTGTGTCTACCTCTGAACGTCTAAAGGGGTCTGTCAAGACTAAAAGCATGAATCTTTGAAAGGAAAACTCCATGGTACTCTAAAGACCATATAGTGTAACACCATGGCTAGGCTATGACATCATATCGAATATGTAAAGGACAGTTGGGTGAGTTGTAGCGATCAGGGGCAAACCTCATACGGTGAGTTTAGGCAAATCACTATTGTTAAAAACACCAATTTTCATATAAGTGCAACTTTGTGGCTATTTCTAGAAAGAAGCCTTTGTGGTGATCTCTATGATAAGGAAGCCTTTATGGTGATCTCTATTATAAGTAAGCCTTTTTGGTGATCTCTATTATAAGTAAGCCTTTGTGGTGATCTCTATTATAAGTAAGCCTTTGTGGTGATTTCTGTTATAAGTAAGCCTTTGTCGCGATCTCTGTTATAATGGAAGCCATTATGGTGATCTCTGTTAAAAAGAAGCCTTTCTGGCGATCTCTGTTAAAAGGAAGCCTTTCTGGCGATCCCTATTAGAAGAAAGCCTTTGCGATTATCTCTATTAAAAGGAATGCGCTATGGGTATCTTTGGAAAGGAACGTCTTCGTGGTAGAACTGAAGCATTGATCTCATGATGACCATTTGAAGACAACACCTTTGGGTGGATACCGAGTGAATGGCGAACCTTATATAGTTACAAGGGATGAATAGAAAGGCTTGTGTGTGCCAAAGTATGTGGCAAGCAAAAATATGAGTAAAAAGCAAGAATAGAAAGTGCACTAAAGTGAGGAAGATTATGATATAAGTATTGGGCGTAGTCTACCCCGTCTGAAGATAATGTTAGTGAGTGTGGAATAAGTTATTAAGTATGATAATAAGGTAAGTGAAGAGGTTAAGGATTATGTAAAGATAATATTTAAGAAAGGATACAAAAGGTAAATATATGTTAAGTATTGTACACACAAAAGGAGAAAAATGGTTCTGTAGAAAGAAATATGGTAGCCTCAGTATTGTAACAGCAAAAGAAGGTAGAAAGGTCAATAAACACTACAAGGATGTGCTAAACAACATATGAAATGTAGAGTGAATGAAAAAGGTTTTTTAAGGTTTAGCTCTATAAGTTTTACGAACTTACTAAAGTTGTTTATGTTTTTAGGTTTGTAAAGGAAAGTGCGTTAAGAGACAATGTTAGGGCTACGCCAAGGAAGCAGTATGCTGGGCTGTTCTGTATTTCGAGGAAAAAGACTGGCGTGTCAAAGTCTACACATAAATCATTGAAGTAGAAATTCAATATGTTTATAGCTAAAGTCTGGGCTTAAATAAATAGGTAGTACTCCAACATGTACACACAGTAGACTAAGAGAAAATGTAGGAAAGTTTGATACTTTATTAAGTTGAAATGATAATCATACTTTGTATTTTGACAAGAAACTCTATAGTAGCCTTAGATAGTAGTTTATACATAGGTGAAGTATAAATATAACCATACACTGTCCGCCAATAAGAGACTCTGTTACTCTCATAGAGAGACATAATGATCCAAATGTATACATGTTTGGTGGGTAATGATCCAAATGTATACATGTTTGATGGGTAATTTGGTTCTTTGATATTGTTTTCCTTCGTAAATTCCTTATTAACAGGTCATGATTCCTGCATCTATGGAATCATCCATTCTACTTTTGAGATTTCACTCTCTATTCCGTTTCAATCTTTTGATGTTGGTTTCTTTCTTAGAGATTCAGTGACGTCCATCTTTTGTTTACTTCATTGGTTACACTCTATAATTTGCTTAATCTCCTATCAAGATCTTGGTTGGTCTCATGAATTGCTCATTTTCTGCCATTAGAACCCTCACCTATTTGCATAGTGTTGTCACTAGGTAGGGAAAGAAGATCCCAACCTTCTGGCCACTTATACATCTCAACATACTGCGATAGATCCACCACCCCACACATATTTGCTTTTTTATAAAATATCATACAACAAAATGGCTCAAAAAGTATTAATATTAGATACGTTTAAAGTAGGTGTAATATGAGTGCTTATGAACTGCATCCAGATTTTTGCAATTGGAAACATAATTGCTTGATTAAAATTTGTGGGTATTTTGATATCTTGTCGATGGTTCTATGTACCCCTCCCTTCAATTAATTGTTTTATAATCAAGAAATTTGTGTTCATAGTATGGCACAATGTAAAATTCGCAAATTGCTCGAGCAGTAACAGGTACCTCCTGGCCTCTTACCAGTACAGTTTTCCAAATGGCCTTATAAGGCCTTCTAGCCTCTTGGTCTCTCAATGAAGCATAAAATTCATGGACAATTTGGATAACTGCCTTTTCTTTAGAGGCTATGCAAAAAGCATTCCCACCTATGATGCCGAACTAAGGACCAAATTACTTTGCATAATATCATCGATGGCTCAAATCCCTCTCTTGTATAAATGTATTTCATTGGAGTTCTAGGAAATTTTTTTCCAAATTTGCATTTAAAAAGCTAAAGGGATTCGAAACTACTTTTTTTTCTTGTACATTAGATTTTCTAGCCTTCCTAGGATGCATTTTCAATACAATTCTTACTAAAAGAACTAATAAGATATCAAACAATGTATTTCAAAGGAAATAAAACAATAAAATTCTAAGTTGGAACTCTTAACCTTGACTTGTAAAGCTTGTAATTCCCTTGAAAATTCTTCCAAATGCCCTTGTGCATGTTTGATTTTTAACTTGCACCAAAAAACAAAAAGAAGAGAAATTGCAGCAAAATAAAATGAAAAAAAAATATTTTTTTAGGGTTTAAGGGCTTTTGAGAGAATGTGTTGTTAAAGAGAGTTTAGAAGTTACTAAAAAGTGTTTTGAGGGTTAAAAATCGGATTAAAACAAGTTTAAATTCGACGGGTTTCGCAATGGGTCGAGTCGACCCTGTAGAAAATTGTAGCGATGTTGTGACACAGAGGTTTCGTGTCGCGACATACTTTAACATTGTTAAGCCCTGCAATAAACTGATTTCTTTGTCGCGGCACAGAGATGCTGTGTCATTACATCGAGCTGATTTACTCAATTTCTAGATTTTTGTGACACGGAGGTTTTGTGTTGTGACATTGACTCTGTTTTGGCCCCTCTTCTCGATATTCAAAGCGTTCGGTTTACATTCAAAGACAAATTGAATAAAATTAAATTCTAAACTAATTTTTAGTCTAATGAAGTACAATAATAATATGCAATTTGCTGTCACATTCACCTATCAACTCTATTAGTGTACACAGAGATAGACTTTTGATTGCTTGTTTGTCAGTATTCATTCAAAATTCATCATGCCATTCTACTTTTCTTCATTTATCCCACTCTTTGAACTTGCTCTTTCGTCCTGCACTTATCACAGTTTGTTGTAAGTTTCTAATAAGAAGTGAGTACTTTCTAATTTCCTAAACCATAGTTTCTTATTTATTGGGAGGGTTATTTGATTAAGAGTAACTTTTAAGTCACTCGAAATTCTATCGATATGCATGGTCCCTAGCTTGATTAACATCGTGAAACTCCCTAAGCCTTTAAATTTTTTAGGTGCCTGATTAAGGATTATTGCTTTGCAAAATGTATCAAGGTTGAAGGGGTCCTCTTTTTCTCAATTCTTAAGCTCTTTCTTGATTTCTTTTATAGGTTTCAAAGGCATTAGAGCTTTCTTTATCAGTTCCATAGGAGTTAACATCTTACAAAATAATTGAAATAAGTTGGCACAACTTACCACTTCAGTTATATCGTGATGCTACTCATTCTCCAATTGTGATGGACTCGATGTTGTCAGAAGGGCAAATTTTGTACATGAATCATTATTACATTTTGTTTTCAATTCCACTATTGGCTCTGGCTCAACTTGGACATCTTTTTACAGTTCTTTTTCCTTTTTTATTTCACTTGGTTCCTCTTGATTGTCTTCCCCACTTAGGGTTTCTCAGCTACTCAAGATTTCACCGTCCCAATATATTGTTGTTGTTGGGCTTTCTTCTTCACCTTTGCCTTCACCCTGTGTTTAATCAAACTCATGGCAAGATATGTCTACATTTGTGTCCCTACCGCTGTTCTGTAGATATGTTGAGACTCCACCTCTTAGTTGACTCAGTTTAAACATTAACAGTCTTTGATTCTCCTGAATTTCACATTCTTCGTGAACTCCTTCATAATTTCATCATCATAATTGATTTCATGATTGGACCACATGTAATCAAGTTTGTCCATGGTATTGCTGAACGGGTCTCAATAGCTAATTCTACAAGGCTTTTCCCTCTTTTCAAGGGGTATGTTCTGGGATCTTTAAAAAAAAAAGAAAAGTGTTAGTAAAATAAAATAAATACAGAAATATAAGAAATTAAAGATCGTATCTATAATTTAAAATTTTCCAAATTATTCTATTAAAACGTAAAAATTAAAATTAATCTAGTAACGATGCCACCCCCAAAATGGTGCCAACAACTTGACCGCCTTGAGATGTACTAACATTTAGAGTGTGAATACTGCAACTAAATATATTAATTTGAGGCGGTGTCTGCAAGTATACAACGAGTCAGGTTGTAATATAGTTACAATGGAGTCGGTAAGTACTTCGAGGATCGTAACCAAGGGAGGCGAGTACTAAATCAATGTTAACAACCTAAACGTAAATAGAACTAATTAGTACTTTAAATAAATGATATTACGAATAAACATAAATAAAAGAATTTAGATTCTTATAAGAAAAGAAATTAATATGCATAAAATAGTGAACACAGAAAAATAATGTATAAATTCAACCAAATCTAAGCATGGGTAATTAGCTCGCTTTGGTGATCATAACTAATTCCTATTTTGGGTTTCTACTCAATCAACTAGTCGTTACCATAGCAGGATCTTTCGATCTTCCACTAAAGTAATGAGTCAACAAGAACTACTTCTCTCTCAATGTTATAGTCCAAACTGGATAGGTAAGGAGTTCACGGATAGACAATACCAATATTGGGTTAATTTCCACATAGATGACTTCCTAGGTTTGTCAGACCTAGGGTTTAAGTTCTTCTTAACCTAAACATCTAATTCACTAAGAAAGGCTTACACAGAAATTAATTAATCCCCCAAAGGAGGATTAGTTCCTCATGGATCCCATAAACAATATATACTTGATAGAATAAATAAACATTAAGAACAAGTCAAGAATAATATTTTAAGAGAAATCCTTATTATTGATCGATTGAAGTGCCACAAAGAGTTGGTTGAATCGACAAATCAGATTCTCCAATGAACATGAACGAAGCAACTGGAAATAAATCTAAAGCCTAAGAATAACTGAAAATTGAAAACTAAATTACAAAGAAAATTCTAAACTATGAAAATTTTCATTTACCAAGTGCCTTTTCAGTCTATTTATAGTATTATGGTTGGTCGTGTCCTTCGCCCTAGGTTGTCTGATGTTTTTACATTAATTTTCATTGTGCGAACAAGAATGCCCTTAGCTCGGTAATGATTTCACGTACAAGGCTAGTGTCTCGACATCTACTGCCTGTGTCACGACTTTGAAGGCAGTTTGCTTGGATTCAGGTTCAACTTTAGGGGCATGTCGCGACATCCAATGGCTGCGTCGTGACACCAAAGGTAGTCTTGGAATTTTGGCACTCTGTCCACTATGTTGTGACATTGGACTCCCATGTTGCAATATTACGACCAGACTCAAGCCTTTATGCTTTGAGTGGTGTCCTACATACTCACTAAATACGTTAGTCCTCCCTTAGGCCACTTTTGACCCCTAAGGTCATAAAACGACTCAAATTACAATTTTTATTTAATTAAAATTAAAATAGAAAACTAACTAAAACATAATAGAATTGCTCATAATCAAGCTCCTTAGGTATGTTGAGAAACGACTTCTTCTGGAGGGACAATGCCAGAAGTACGTGATGCTGGTGGCGGAGTGGGCTATTATGCATATAGTGGATAAGTGGCGCAGTCTTGAATACGCCATTCTAGTCTGTCTGAAAATAATTATCTATCTTGTTAAGATCTGTAACAAGTTTGATGTAATGAGTTATTTATCATATATTTTACTTTAATTTTCCAAATTTTAAATTTTCCTTTTTGAACTCCAAATAACAGGTTTAAATAAATGAGAAAATGTAATATGTTTTTGTTAAATGTTTTGAATCGTTCAATAACACCCAAGATTCAGACCAGGTGAATTGGGTTGAGTTGAGGGCATCACATTGAAGAACCTATACACAAAACCAAAAGGCAAAACATAACCTGTACTTGTGTTTATTCTTTGGTTCCTGACCTGCATGAACTTAGACATCAGCCATACGTATTGAGGGATAGGTAGGGACATAACGGTTGTTTTGAAAAATCAGAGTGAAATAGGAAAAATAGAATCATATAATAATTATAGGTTAGATGATCGGTTGTTTAACGTCACAGCAATAATGTGCAAGCATACACTGTCGATGCAAGTATAGTAGACAGATGTTAGCCTGTTGGATATCGATCCCACAAGGATGGTTGTCTTTTATCTATTAATGTCGATGCAATAACTAAATAGAAACTATATAAATTGTGAGGATAGTTTTCGGAACAACAACTTGAAAACAATAAAATAAAATATGATAATGATAAACTGGGATCCCCAACATGAACCTTCAGCAGAATACTAAGTGCTCACAAGGTATAAAAGGATAGGTGATTGTCGACGCAATAAATTTCAATGTATATCTTACCAATGTCACTCCTCTATTTAATCTGAGACTTAAACATGTACATTAACCCCACCTTCCGATGATGGAAATATGGCACTATTAAGAACAAGTGGATTAAATTCCTCTAATTCTCACTCAATTTTCATTGTAATGCTTGTTGCCTCGAACTGTCACTACACTTTCCAGTGTCAGTGACTGCAATAACACTTTCGTGTTAAGAAACATTCAAA